>MU228167.1:69440-81530 GCA_018584345.1 Thuja plicata | reverse complement strand
GAAAATCCGATGGTGATTCCCAATTACTTAAAGGACATTGACCTAGACTCAAACGCAATTAAACTTCACTAAGACGCAAAACTTCCACTTTTCTGAAATGGCTACATGTTTAAAAGTGGAGGCAACAGACTTAAAGTTCCTGTTTATATGCATCAAGAGCCTTGCAAATAACTTGTAGTGGGACATAAAAACCCCACCTGAGTAAATGGACTTCCTTTTTGTAGATCTGTGCATATTCACCTTATTTATTTGCTCCAAACTTGCTGTCCGCACATATGCAGTACCTCCAAAAAACCCCATTTTTGAGTTTTTCCTTCATTTAAAGAGTTGATTTTGCCCAAAATTCATTGCCTCTCGCTGCTCAAAGGCCTTCCACTCATGTCCTATACGCATACTCTTCGAGATCTGCAAAGTTCTAGCTTGAAAGACCATGTTATGGATTTTTCTGGTAACTAAAGAATGACAACATAATGGAGCCATTCAAAGAAAGAGATGAGAGACGAAATGATGAGAGCATAACAAGCTTTCAAGATTGATTCCAAGCAGGAGATTTGTTGATGCCATCAAATACAAAACAATTAAGGGTACAGATTCATATTCCGGTTCGAGATGCTTTCACCAAACCTAAACACATCAATCACAGGGCATCTTGTAGCACCATAAAGACCGACAAAGGATGATGTAGTAGAAGTCGTGTCTTGTTAGACACTTAGTCATTTTCACATGCTTTATAAGTAAGTGTAGTTTTATTGACAAATTACATGTAATTGGGTAAAACGTTTTAATTGCATGTGATAGTATCACATGCAAAGCTGTAACATGTAATTAGACTACAAGTGCATTAGGTTTTGTAGTCTCAAATAAGTCAAAGCTAGTAAAGGGTTTCCCCTTCTTTCTCCACCTTTTTCTCAACCCCTTAGCTATAAATAAAGGAGGGTGCTCATTGTAATTTTTATCTTTTGGCAAGGCAAGAAAACTCTACCAGTTTGTATATGCACTCCAAGACTTTGAGCTTAGATGTAGATTTGAATTACTTTCAATAAAAGAGGCAGGTTGTTTTCAAACTTTGTGCCAATCCAAGCTGTTATGTGACGACATTTTCTTGAGTTGATCGTGAGTTTTGGTGCTTTGTTCAAGAGGGATTTGAATTCAATTGTGCAGACTTTGAGCTGCCTATTGCATTCAGAGATATTTCAATTTGAATTGTGAAGACTTTGTACTTCAAAAGGAAGAATTGCTATAATTGATAGTGGCTGCAATACTTGGAACTGAAAGACTTTGTGCTTCAGTTGTAAGTATTTTTATTAAAATTTTGTGGATTTTCAGTAAGAGATTTTGCGCCTTACTGTTTATTCAGATTATAGAATCTCCATTCAGAATAAGCGCAAGAGACTTTGGGTTCCTGTATCTATTCCACCTAGTATAAAGTAAATCGTTGCCTTTGGTGTTGGTCTTATGTCAATTCCTGAGTCACTGATATTATCGTAGCAATAGGACCTTTTTGTTAAGTTTGAAAGTTGTTTATAAATCATTCCTGAAAAAGAGGAATTGATTAAGAGAACGCCCCTTTTTGTAATTTCAGTTAAGTTCTTGTTGAAGCCACCTACGGTAAGAAGGGAGCCTCCCCTATTGCTGAGAGGAGAGAGAAATCTCATTCAACGTTGTCTAAAGTCACAATTTTGTGAAGTTGTAGTCATAGTGACTTGCAAAAATTTTAGCCAACATAAACAAATATTCTTATACATATAAATATATTCGTAATATTTTAGTACATATAAATACACTTATATTTATATGAATAATTACGAACTATGTCGTTATAATTGCATATATTACTCATATAAATACATATTTATATATATTTTATATTACGCATATATGCACATATATATATTTATTTGGTAAAAGCATTTCATAATATTCTTTTAGAAGCCAAACACTTAAGTTATCACTTAGTGTGTCGTAAGAATTGAAGGTTGAACTAGGTACAAGTCTAGGACGCAGTTTCTATCCAACTCCAGAACTACTAACAAAACGACTAACTGACATCATAAGACCAACTAGGATCCTAGTCAAGACCTTTACCTTCTAGGTTGCACTAGCCTGGACCTAGTCAGTACGTACCAATTTTGGAATCCAGGTAGCTCCAGTTCATAGCCATGTTTGCACCCCCTTTCTCGGTGATACTTCCCCCCTCCCTCCCCCTTTTCCCCCTTTCCTCGATGGACGAGCAGTTCCTGGCATCCTGCAACCACTTGTCAATAGGTGGTAGTCAGTCTGTGATCTTCGTTATCTCAACAATTATATAAGCAATAATCAAATTTCATAACTCAAGATAAAAACGTAATCATTACATCATTCCTCTTACAATATTCGATCAACTGTTCCATGATAAGTAGAAAATGAAAACCAATTACCATCTAGGGCATCTATTTAATCAAAACTACTGTTTCTGGAAACCAAATACCATCTAGGGCATTAATATAAACAAAACAATTGTTTACGAAAACCAAATACCATCTAGGGCATCAATTCAAACAAAACATCAAAAGTTTCGTTAGTTAGGAGGGATGTGACAAACCTGAAGTGCTACATGACTGGCTCAATATATGGATGGCAATCCTCTGAAGTTTTGGTGTTTTAGCACCAAACAATTGCCACCATCTATTTGAGATAAGAAAAAGAAAAAATATTAGTCTTATTTCCAACTTTAAGACTAAGTTGTAAAATCAAATTAGGCACTTAAACATATATTTTTACCTAGCTGTAATTCTATGCAATCGGTTTTGTACATTTTACTATAGAAGAGCTCCCCTTGTGCATTATCGAATGTCTCTATCTCGCGAGTGTAGTTCTAATATCGGTATCACCAATAGACATTTGCTATAATATTGAATAGAGCCTAGTAAGAACCTCCTCATCTGCCTTGAAATCAAGGCCAAAATGGAATGGTGGATTGAGGTAATAAGTGGCTGCATAGATGGACTTGTGAAGCAGGAGGTGCCAACTCCTATCAATTATCCCCCAATTGGGAAAATACTTACTCCCATCTCCTCCATATATAGATATAATGGCCTCCTTGGCCCTGTCCATGCCCTTCTATATGTAGCCCATAGTGGGCTTCTCCCCATCAACAACTTGCAGGAGAACTACAAGGGGCTTAGTGACCTACAAATATTGTGAAACATTAACAGTTAAAACTTAAGTGTGAATGAAAATAAGCAAAATTGCAAACAAAAGTAAAATATGAATACAAATTAAAAATAAAAGATAATGTAGAATTTATAAAAAATTTACTTGCATGATCTCTGCACAAGGGGCCCAAAAACCTATCTCATTAAAAATGCAATCTCCCACTTCAATCCCTGCAGTGGTTGTAGCATAGGTTGAGGAAGTCCACTCCTCACCAACAAACATGCGCCTCAAAGCTGCCTTTGACTGCATCAAGGACTTTAATGTGATGAAATTTGTGGCAAATCTTGTGATTCTAGGACGAGCCAACGCCTTCTGACCTGTATATTGCCTCATTATGCTAAGGACCAATGCATGATTGTACATAAATTTGCAAATTTTTTTGACCTTACCAACACATGTCTTGACCCATTCAAGCTTTGTCAATATCCACCAATACGAGGTCAAGGCAATGGGCTGCACATGAAGATCACAATATGCTCAGATGTCTCTTCATCAAAAGTTTACCTGCAGAAACATAATTTGCTGCATTTTTTGTCACCACTTGAACTACATTTTTTTCGCCCACCTCACCTATGACTTCCTCAATAGCCTCACATAAGTATGTGACATTTTTGACATGTGAGGAAGCATGAATAGACTTGAGGAAAATGGTGTAATTTAAAAATAAAGCAAAATCAATGATCAATCAATATATCATAAATTACAAAATTCAAATAATAATCACTAAAACATTATCAAATTCAAATTATTTAATGCATTTAAGGAAGCAGAATGATCAATCACCTCTGCAAGAAACAAGAAAATCTTGGAGCGCCCTATTCCTCCTATTAGACCAATCATCAGTCATTATGGTGCAACCCTTTTTGCTACAAAACACACGTTGGTCCTCTAATTTTGCTTTTACATCATTAACTGTTTCTAACAAAAGTGGGCCACTTAACTCGGTATTAGTAGGGGCTTTAAACCTTGCCCCAGAAATGGTGAAGGCGTCTATCATGCCTTGCCAATAAAGAGACTTGTTGCAAATAGATTAAATAAGATAAGTATGTGTAAAAAAAACATTAGACAAAACAAACTATAAAATTTTTAATTTAAAACAATCAAATAAAAAAGAATTACTTGGCTACAAAAAGTGGAATATTGCAATAGTATTAAAACTTGCCAATTGCTTTTTTAACAACATCATGTACCTCCTTGTTCCAAGGCATGCTCTCAAGTGAGGGCTATGAACCAGGAATAATGTGTGGCCCAAAATATGAATCCTTAGACTTTTGAACTCTAGGACCAAAGCTAATAGTGCCACTAGAAGGAGTAGTAGTAGAAGCACTAGGATGGAATGGAGGCATGCAAGAAGCCTCTCCAACACAACCTACAGATGTGGCTGAATGGGAACCAATGCTCGCCTACAGATGCAGCTGAACCGGAACCAATGCTTGCCAACTCCTCCCTTTGCCTCTTCTTCAAAAGTTTCTACTACCACGTAGTATTCCTGAACAACCTTGGGAGGTGCTAATGTAAAATGGCTCAGTGTCATGGTCACGTATCTTGGCAATATGGTATTTAAATCTATTGATGCCACCATGATTAATTTCTTTACAATATTTACATTTAAGTTGTCCTTTTTTTTCTACCAAGAAAATCTTCGGTATATTTCCAAGCATCATCCTTTTGACTTGGTCTAGTGGTCTAAGCCTTAGGTCTAGGAGTAGACTATGAAAAAATATTGTTTTCAAAACCTCAAGGTTGCTGCAATACGACAATATTACAAACATATTAACATTTGTGCATTGTCATTTATAAACTAATATAAAAAAATAGGGTTTGCCCCCCCNGGGTTTCCCCCCCCCCCCCCCCGGCGCGAAAAAGAAAATGTAGGGTTTTTAAAACTTTTCAATTTTTGAATCTTTGGAGTTGAATCTTTTCCTTTCAAATTTAAATGTCAAAGGAAGAACAATCAGCCAACCCTACATATACACATTTCTTCTAAAAATAATGTAGGGTTTGCTGATTGTTCTTTTCTGAAGTTTGAATTTGAAAGGACAAGATTCAAGAATTGGAAAGTTTAAAAAAATAAATGAAGATTGCTGTTTAGAAATACAAAAAAAAACCAAAAAATTCCATAAAATTTCACTCTTACCTCTTACAACAAACTTGAAATGAGACGAGAGGTCTTTGCAATTGTTGGTATAGAGCT
Organism: Thuja plicata; assembly: GCA_018584345.1. Taxonomy (NCBI): domain Eukaryota; kingdom Viridiplantae; phylum Streptophyta; class Pinopsida; order Cupressales; family Cupressaceae; genus Thuja; species Thuja plicata. The sequence continues at coordinate 76,141 of MU228167.1, read as the reverse complement.
TTTGATGCACCGAATGCAAGTATTAAGCTGCTCCATTGTAATTTGTTGAAGATTTTTTTCTCTTCCTCCTTGCTGGTTGCACTTCTACGCTCTCTTGTTTTTCTTCTCAACTCTCTCTTCTCCTTTTGTGCCAATAGAATGAAATGAGCGCACTTTTAGGGTTGCAAAGATCAAATAGAAGAAAAAGAAACAACTTAAAACTCACAATTTTTATGTTATTTTTTGCAATTTTCATATGTAGCGTTACCAAGTCCTGTCATCGGGTCCTTTGCAAACTCACCAACTTGCGTGTCTGGGTGAATCACCCCATGGGCTCCTCCGAGTCTGATTTGGGGGCCCTAGGGTCACTCGGCCCGGAACTCGCTGAGTCTGAGCGAGTTTCAAGACTTTGCTTCATAGTGATTGATGATGAAACCAATGAATCCTCCATTTTCGGCCGACTATGATTCTTGATGAGACCTTTTCCCTTGAGTATTCCTCAACTTAAGCTCTTTGGGATTCTTTTTCCCCCTACTTGGCTATTTGTATTGCTTTCTTGACCACCTATGTTGGCGGCCCCTTGCTGCATTGTATTTTGTTTTTGATTCTTCTCCTTTGTGGAGCCTCTCTAGGATTCTCCTCAAAGTTTATGTGTAAATTGATGTACTCTTGTGTCCCATTGACCTAATTTTGATCATCCGTGTACATTAATATAGTTTATAATTTTTTTGTTATAATCCAGTTTTTGAGAAATCTCCTGATGTTTGTGGCTTATTTAGCTCATAATAGCAGTGCCATAAAATCCATTTTTTGACAGCATGGTTTGTTCTTTTCTACCCATTCATCGTGTTTTGAGGACTTCCAAGGTTAAGTTGTCTTAACAAATGGAGAAAAGTAGTTATTTCCTACTAGTTTCAAATATCTGTACACTTGTTTGTTTCTGTCCAAGACAATTCTGATTCTGAGAAGCACATGGAATACTATCTGTTTAAATTCCAAAGGAAGGGCCATGTTGAAACCCTTGCCTTCTTTTGGTTAAAGATGCCATGCCAAATCTGCCTAGACAATATTGAAGAATTGTGCCGATTATTAGTACAGGCACTTATAGGCGCAAGGTATGAAGAAGTCCCTTAACAATTCTTTTCCAGATCTTGGCACTTTGTTGTTTGAGATATAAACATTTCAATCGCAAGGGAGAGATCTATCATTTTGGTATTCTGCATAAAATATTTATCAAGTAAAACAGTTAACAACCATTCTCTTCAAAGCTCATTATACAACTGCCCAAATGGCTAAATACAGTTACATGAGGAATAACAGTTTATGCAAACTGTTGTCTTAATATACATGAATTCTGGGATATAATGAACAGTTTCATGTTTATTGAGTGAAACTGCAAGCATTAAGTCGTCACCATAATAAGAAATTTACAACACAATAAGACAGGCAAGTTCTTGGAAGGATAGATCATTTTTTGTAATTTTCGAGTGGAGATACACAGCAACGATCACTAGATATGGTGAACTTCTTATATTTAAGCATTGGTTACCTTTATGAGAGATGAATCATCAATGTATAGAATTCTTTTTCATGTCACTTGTTTTGTACAACTGTATGTTGAAATTAACATCTCTTACACACTGTGTTTTCTTCTCATGCTTAGTATTTTCATTTAGTCATAAAACTCTCAACTAGTTTTCCAAGCTACGCAATATATATATATATATATATAAATAAACACGAGTAATGCTACAAATTAAATGCTGAAGCCTTTTTATGTTTTCTTTTGGCTTGCAGGTAATTGGTGTAAGATTGCAGTTCTAACCAGTATGTCTTCTTTGGGGACTTCCAAGGGTATCCTTGAGGTATTGAAGTTTGGAGTCTATGTTACAGTTCCAATTTTCCTCATGTATTCAGTTGCCAACAACCCTGGTGCTATGCAGAAATTTATGAAAAATGTAAGTTATGATTCTCTCCTCAGTGCTATATGTGTTGAAATGTCTTTCTCAATTATTGATAAAAGCTAAAATGCTTGTCATATGTTGATTAGCCATTTAGTATATAAAGAAATTGCAGCAATCTATGATAAGATGTTCACATAGATGAATTGGAAAACCTCTTTGACACCGAGTTCTATCTGTTTCATTCCTAGACATGTGTAGGCCATAGTAGATAAGAATATGGATTTGACTGGCTAACAGAGCAAACATAAGCCAATATGAAATCTAAGCAGTATCCCATGAAAATTCAAAAATAACAAAAGAAACTTGCCCAAAATAATAGCAATGAAAAAGAAAAGGAATCAGTGCGAAGAGAAAATATTATCTTTTTACACACATTGCTCATTTTTGAAATGTCTATTGGTGAGAAATTTCTATTTTAAATTTCATATATTTGGTGGTATTTCTGCGTGTACACTCAAACAAAGAAAGAGACAGATATGCACATACATATGCATCCATGCATATAGTATCTTGCCATATTCATGGCAGATGCCATACTTATATTGAATACTTGTATCAATATCCATTTACATGCAATTTTCCATATTGCTCACCCCTTGTCCACCTAATGTGGAGAAGCTGCTCGGCCTCGCTCCTTTTATGCCAATGGAGTGCCTGAACACCCTTGACTTCGGCAAAGCCAAAATTGAGTTGTTTGGCATCAGTCAGTCTTCAATTACCTTGCTAACTACTGAAACCGCACTGCCAAATCACAAGCTATTGTACCAGTAAATGATGGGAATAACAATTCAGATAGAGAACAATTTAATTCAAATATTGTGCTCAATCCAGTGCAAGCAGTACAGGGAGGACCTGTCATAAAAATTGTCAGCCTTACCCCAACAGAAAGTGTTTTTTTTGAAGGATCATCAGTTGTTGGTTAAGACTCAATTGTTGGTCTAGTTGTCTGCAACCACCATATAACTTACAATACCGAAGTGGTCATTATTTCAACAAAACTAAGTTGGCATAACATGTATTAAAATAACTGGGTACAGTTCTTTTAGCCTCCTACAAAAGAAAAATCTGAGTGCTATCTGACACAACCTATGAACAAAAATAGATATTAGGATCAAAGAAGAACCAAGGAAGAAGATGTCACTCTATTCAACCCTGAAGAGGCAGTCCCACTTGTTAAGCTATTGAGGAGTAAAGTAGTTTTTTGATGACTGACCATATAGCTGAGTTTGAATCCCCAACAATGGTGCCAGATTTAGCTACTGAAACTACACAAATTAAACAATAAGAATCATAATTAGATAGAGAACAACTGTATGAGGATATAGAAGTCAATTCTTTATTTTAAAGGTAGTGTTCAATAAAACGAGAATGCTACAGAGAGGACTTATCATCCAAATCACTGTCCCTACCTCCACAGCTGGTGTGCTTTTTTACGGACCAGCAATTGTGAGTTCGAACTTGACTGCAGTAAGAATCGTAATGGAGCGATTCTGGCTTGGCAGTTATCAAGCTCATTCATCCCGGTAGGCGAGAGCACCTAGACTAAAGAACACTACTTGGGTCAAACGACTCAAGGCAAACCTACAAACCAACTCACTAAAGCGAACTAATCACTAACCGACTAAGCCACCCAAACAAAGCTTCAAGTCAACTGACTCAAGGCAAATTACTCTCCGGGCTCCCTAAGACAACTAAGCTGATCGACAGAAAGGGAAACCTACTCTAATCCTCTTGAATCAAATGGTCCGAGACAAACTTACGCTAACTATGTACAGGGCTGTAAAGGGATGGCACCGACTAGACCGATATATACACTTGATCTAACATGGTTTCTCAGGATGTTCAAGAGCAACAAGGCCTGGGTGATAGTTCTCAATCTCGTGGGCTTATCCTTGTACTCCGAAAAAAATTTAGTCACCTCAAACTCAAACTCAAGGAAATTATCATGCAAGATCAACAATTGAGGCAACTCATTGGGACCATGGTCGATCCAAATGCAAGTTTTCTCTCCAAAATTTCCATAATCAAAATAACAACTTTTATAACTTTGAACATTAAGAGTAGGGAAAGAAACAACCTTGCGTGATTCAAATTTAAATGAAATCTGCAAATTCTCCATAGCTTCAGGAGGTCGAAGTTGGTGATGGACCACCCCACTAACATCAGCATCAAACTCGTGAGTGGTCAAGGTAGGATCAGTCTTGAAATCAAGGCCTTGGAATACCGCTTCAGGTGGCTTGTCTTTATACCGCATGAACCACGCATCCTTGTGAACATCCCTAAGCGCATCCTCAAAAATCAAGGATTGCTTGATGAGTTCCCCATCAAATGTCTCTTCAAGCTGATCAAATGCAACATCCAACAGTAGCATCAACCCAAACTGTTCTTCATTTTGTTCTCCCAAGGAGTTGCATGTAGATTTTTCTTTAGGAACATCTTGCAATTCTTCATGTGGAATCTCATCAAACATGGTATCCTCAAACATCTTTATGAGTTCATCGAATTCAATCTCAAGTGGCAAAGCCTCTGGAGGTCGGAGTTGATGGTGAACCATGCCACTCGCAGTAACTCGATTATCTTGAAATACTTTTGACAATGAATCAACCTCCTTCATGATAGCCTTTAGCATCCCCCCAAAGAATGTGGTGGTAATGATGTCCTGGAATGCTCTATCAAAATTTTCCTCATACTTGGATTCATCTGTGATATATTGAAATTCCTTGTTCAACTCATCTACTTGACTGTCTTCCTCTTCAAGGATATTTGAAACTTCTCGCAACCTATCCTCAAGGACCACCTCTTGAATTATGTATGAAAGCTCACCAAAGATTTCCTCTTCTTCCACCTTGTGATAATCCATTTGCAGTTCTTTAAGTGCTTCCACATGTTGAGCTTTTCCTACCATCCTTTCTCTTCCTTGGATGAATTCTATTGCCTCTCTGATTTTCTTATCAACTCCTTCCTTTTGTGGAATAATGCACGAAAGTTGATCCTCCACTTCGTTATCTTGATCATTAAGCTCAACCAGGCTTTCATGATGCAACTCATCTTCTTCTTCATCCTTTGGTTCCCAACTTGAGCGATAGGTGTCCTCTTCATTCTTTGGTTCCCAACTTGAAAGCTGAAAGAAATCCTTACCACCTACCGATACTTCCTCATACCAACCCATTTGAAACTTGATTAAGTACATGGTGTTTTGACATAATGGGCATGTAGATTCTGAATGCGAGAGGCTATGCACACTGCACCAAGAATTTCCTCCATATCCACTTCTTGGTTTCCTATTGATATCCTCTTTGAACTCAAGGAACTTTGACTCTGAACTGACAAGCACCACTGGCTCATACACCTCTGAAAAATAAATTCTTCCTCTTAATGCCAAATCCACTCTAAAAAGGAAAATCAAACAATGCATCTCCTCATGATTTGTGGTGCCATGTATCCTACGCTGTCCTGATGCTGCAAACTGAGACAATTTGCATGGATGTAATCGTTCGTTCAAATCAAACCAAATTGGAAGAACATCCACCCGCTTGTCCATTGAGAAACCTTTTATTTTGGATTTTTTTGTTTTTCACTTCTTTTGAATTTTTCACTTTTGAAGCGATCTTCTATCTCAAATATAACTTGAAAGCTCACTCTTGTTGACAATTCCACGAATGAATTTTGTTCATGCCCTCCTAGCGCCAATTTTTGTTGGCGTGACGATGGAGGTTTCGTCTTGCAATAACTTCTATCTTCGGTGATTCTTCTTGTTGATTATCGTTAAGTTTTAGAATAGCTGCAAATGTAATAGCACTGCCTAGATTGTATATGGTATGTATTTTCCAAATGCAACAATCTATCTTTCTTTTATATTGGGAAAGAGGCTAGGAGAGACAGTCCCATGAAGGGACGTGTCTATTCAATATAATTTAATTAATCTTATAATGTTTTATCAATCAATTATTAATTTAGAATAATAGATTTAATATTCTATATTAAATCTCATATGATTAATAATAATATAATATATATTATTATTAATCAACTTATATTATATGTATTCTAAATGATCATACGACTGAAGCTACAAACATTAACACTCCCTCTTAGCTAGGGAGGATGATCAAACAGAATGTGTAGTGGTCTCATATGTCAACTCTTATGACCCTCACCATAGCTACACAAAACATCAACACTCCCTCTTAGCTAGAGAAGATAAAATCCATCAAGATGCAAGTCACAATAAATTTATTAATTTTGAAAGAGAGGAGAAATCACCTCACTATGATATCAGGAGATATGGTATATGCAAGAATATCAAGTTACATGATATTCACCATAGCTCATAAATATCCATGGTATGTGCAATGACATCACGTCTCATGATGTCTGCCATATGGATACTAAGTTTATGTTGATGACATGTCTCATACGGTCCAATCAATATGTAATACTAAGTTCAGAAGGATCCTAATATGATCCATATGGATGCTAAGAAATCACATATCACAACTTGTGATATGAAGTATCACCTAACATGTGATACCAAGTTTTACATATCACCTAACACGTGATATGAAGAATCACCTAACACGTGATACCCAATTTACATATCACCTAACTCGTGATATGAAGGATATAATATTCTCGAGAACATTACATTCTCCTTATATACCCCTATTATGGTATGTGCACTGACATTACATCACATAATGTCTACCATAACAAATCATGGCACATCCATGAATCAAGATGATACCAAGTCAGCATGAT
>MU228167.1:30839-57695 GCA_018584345.1 Thuja plicata | reverse complement strand
TTTTTGAAAGATCAATTCTCATTCACACTTGACCTAATTCACAGACAAACACATAGTTTCCATTCTAGGAGCCAGGTGGACAACACTTTTCTAGACTTGGCCAAATTTTACCAATTCTCACATCAAATCACGGGGAACTTTAGGGGACTGAGCCAAAAACTACCAAGAACGAAAGCCAAAAAGAAAAGGCCAACAACAAAAAGAGGGGGGTCCCCATTTGCAATGGGGCGATGTGTGAAAAGGTCACAACACTTCTCAATTCTTATTTCAAACCCCTCCTTATACTTCTGCTCTAAATCTGCTATACTTCCTTTCCTGCATTCCATTTGATCCTTCTTCCCCTTTATATATTTTGTGAGGAAGGGTCACATCTCTTCACAATGTCTGCCCTTTTTAATAGTCATACCTTTTCACAATCACCACCCTTTGAAAGAGTCACAACCCTTCATCTTTTAAAAGAGTCACTTCTTTATTTTTTACCCTTTCCTTACTCTTTCCCTTTATCCTTCCTTATTTCTTATTCTTCCTTCCTCTCCCCAATTCCCCTACAAATAAAGTTCTCCTCCTTTTTATACATCATGTTTGAGGGGAGACAACTTTTCCATTTTTAATTTTTTAAAATTTTTATCCTTTTATATTTTTAGTTTAATTATTACTAGCACTTGCACCCGAAGGAGGTGCAAGGGTTACACCAATAGGAAACTATTTGTAAGTTGCTATAACTTGGATGTATATTGTTATTTGTGTGCATTATTGTGAATGTTGTGTAGTAGAGGAACGTACTATAAATAGAAGTATATCGTATTTTCAAAACAAAAGTAGAAGCAATGCAGTGGGAGGGCAAATTTGTAAAAATGAAGTTGATTATATTAAATTATGACCTTCCCATAAAGTAGACTATTTTCCAAGCTCAATATTTGAAGCAATTAAATAAAATATTATTTGAAAAATGAAAACAAATATGTATTACATATTTTGCTATATTGTATTGAAGGGCTTTTTTTTGAAAATTTCAATTTTGAAGATTTTGAAGTTGATGATTCGTTGTGCTTTTAATGAATGAGTCTTGGAAGAGCTTTTTGCTTTTTCTTTGATTTCATGCCTACATGTTGAAACAAGAAGTTAGTGGGTTTCTATATGGAATGTATGGATGGGTGCATGTAAATAAGCACCAAAAATGAAAAATTAAAATTTATAGCGCATAAGATGGAAGTCAAAATTGCATACATTTTCTCATTGTAACGAGAGATGTTGTAGTTAGGAGCTCTTCTTTTTTACTGATAATTGTGTATGGATTGTTATTCATTCTTTAATATCGGTCAAAGGAGAATGGTGGTTGTATATGAAGGCCATTCATTGATGTAACTCTTAATATAGCTCTAAAAGTTAGCCCTTGTCTTTCTATTTTACCTATATCAATTGCTGTTTTGTGGAGCGTTAGTCCCTGGGATTTATGTATGGTGATTGACCATGCCATAGATAGTCAGATTTAATTTTATTCTTATCGTTATCTTCATCTGCGTTGTATGGCCAAGTTGCACAAGCATCCAACAAATATTATTGTTGTGTTTGATGGTTTTTCCATGGGGTAACACTTGTGAAATATTTTCATTTATCCGTTGTGGGATACTAGCGCATATATTCACAACCTCTGTAGTCTGTATGAATAAAAGAAAGTTATATGTTACTTATGCAACATTGTCATTGATCTAATTTACAGTTGTTTCTAAGTTGTCAATCTCCTTGGAAACAATCTCCACACTTGAATTTCCTTTTAGAACATATGTTTGATATTTTGCACTATATTGCTTATGATAGATGTTCTTGATATATTCACAACCTCTGTAGTCTGTATGAATAAAAGAAAGTTATATGTTAGTTATGCAATGTTGTCATTGATCTAATTTACAGTTGTTTCTAAGTTGTCAATCTCCTTGGAAACAATCTCCACATTTGAATTTCCTTTTAGAACATATGTTTGAACATTTTGCACTATACTGCTTATGATAGATGTTCTTGATTTTATACTTTCTACTGCAGTCCTAGTTTAATGCGGTTCTTCTTTGAGTTACCCGTCTTCACAAATAGACATAGAAAACTCTTAACAGAAGTGCTGAAAAAGATAAATTTAATTGAATATAGTCAGAGAGATTCTCCATCATCATCCAAGATTTGTTTGAAAGTTGGTTTATCTTTATTGGACTGAGAATACTACTTCTACATCATCCTGAACAGAGAGCAAAACAGAACAAAATTACATTAAATAGAATCAGAGAGATGCTTCAACAATCATAAATTTTGTTTAAGAGAAATTTTTTGGTTGAATAGACCGAGAAAAACTAATTTCACATCATCTAAAAATGGATTTTTTTGACCAAGCAAGCACAAATGATCAAACACAAAACCAAAAATTAAGTGCTTTAGTCAGGGTGATAGATCAAAATACTTCAACATCAATCATAAACAGATGATACTATTCAAAAGATTACTTCTAAAATCAACTGAATCACATTTTTTAACATGATATTATATTGAAAAAGCTAGACGAGTAAATGCTCCATCGTCCTCGAAAAAAACAGGAAGTTCCATTGAACAGAGTTAAGATAACAATCTCTTGCTGCATAGAAGAAAGTATTGAGAAATAGAGGATTTCATAGGAAAACTTTACTGGAGGAAGAAAACACATCATATTCAGAAACTTTCCATACAATATTGATATGGATGGTGGAAACCTAATAGCATAAGAACTGGATTAACTCTTGGGGTCTGCACTGGAACATTGACAGATCTTGCATTGAAAGGCATTGTGGTCCGTTGTAAACCTGGGTTCTGCAAGCTAATATTGTACTTCATGGAGTAATCATCAAAGGACATCACATTATAGTTTGTCAATTGTCACCTAAGGGTCCATTTTGCTTGATTTGAAAAAAAAGACAAGTTAGTTTGTTCAATGCTGTGTTCAATTGAATTCAGGGCAGGTAGAATTTCCACATCTTTTTCATCTATGTTTTCAAAGGAATCCATTGTTTTATCCAAGGAGCTTTCCTTCTGCTCCATTGCAATCTTGTCGGCATTGCTTTGTTGTATATTCTACAGAGTACCCAATCATCCAACTGCAAAAAGAGGATTCTTTTATCATTCATGACATATTTATAAAGATAATCTCAAACCAACAGCTAAGTAATTCAAAGCCCCAAGATTTACAAGCCCCCTTTCAACCCCTATCCACAACTATCTATTTGAAAAAAATTAAAATAAATTCAAACCCCAAGATGTTTTTTAAGATCTTGTGCTGGTGAGGCTCAGTGGCTAATTTATATGCTTATTGTGATGACAAAGCTCAGAGAGTCACCTGAAGCCGGGTCCAACAAGTTTGAATATGATCTAGACACCATTTGGCTGCAAGAGTAATTCTACCAAATATTATAAATAACCAGGCCAATCTGAGACAACTAAGTTTCTTCCTTAAATTGCTGGATTCTACAACATGCTGATGATTTGGACTGGAAATGCAAATGTATTAAGGTTATGGATACTTAGAAATACCAAATTCAAATCACAAGGCACGAAGCCAATCATATCACAGTGACCCCTCACACTTCAGATTTACAAATCAAATTCAATGAGCTTCATACTGTGTCATATGCCAAACTATATGGTATGCGTCCAGCTCTTAAGTCCCAGAACCTATTCTCGATGCCCTGACTTCTGTGAGCCTCACGATCCAGCTCTAGGCCATGTCTTCAAGTATGTGACAAATAAGGCTTGAAACGGGTCAGCTGTAAGCAATTTAACCATAAAAAACCCAAATGAGAGCCTTCTAAATAGTAAATACATATAAATTTCCATCCCTGAATATCAAAACCTTTTACACCTTAGAACTTCTAAGTACATCTATTTGAAATTCTGAACAGAGAAAACTTATTGCTAGTGCAGAGATTCACACCTTGAACGGGTACAAACTTTGAGATTTTTCCATTTGAGAACCTCTGAACTCAAATTGAGTCAACCTGTTAAACAACTGTACGCATTATTAAAAAGCATCTTCCAAATCATTTGAATTTTTGCACTCAGAGCTTCTAAACTTCTCTATTTGTGATTAGCCATGCCAAGGCAAACTGAACCATATGAGATGACTTTTACAATGCTCTAGTAAAAATTTGGTTGTAGTATCCTCTTAAATTTAAAAAAAGTCTTTCTATGGGTTTTTCATTTTAAACTAAGAATCGCTGTTTAATAATTGATTGAGCAGCACAACAATAGATTATTGTGTAATTCTGTTTGACATAATTACTCAGAAGGAACATTCAAGCATAAATAATATATAAAGTGCCAGCTTAATTCACTGGTAACTCACCAGATTCTGTGTTTTGCCTATTAAAAAAGTGGGAATAAGCATTTTTTCAAAATATATTGTGAAGATAAACCTCCCCAAACACGCTTAGCATATTTCAAACTCAGGACCCTCAAAAACCTTGTTCCTAAACATCCTAACCTCAAAATACACGTGATCAGGGTCTCATTCAATGACAGATTCCAAATCTAAACTACTTGAAAACCTACTGAAATTCCCTCCTAAGACTATGCACTGAGGAGCAACATTCCAACCCACAAAGGGCCGTAGCTTACTGGCAGAGCACCTCAGCAGACTAATGAAAAATCCTAATTCAGACTCTTGGCTGCTTAGTTAGGACACTAAATCTTTAGAAAACAAAAATCTGTTACGCTGCTTAAAATCTTAAAAGCACACACATACTAGTCATGCACTCGCTAATGCTTGTACAATGCGAGTGAGAGAAGCTCCAAATCGCTTTGTTTTCCCACCTGGGTATCAAGAATTCTACAAACTTGAAAGATCCAGGGTGTCTCCTTTCAAATATCTTCAACTCATTTGCTCATAAAATTGTGAGACGGGAGAAAATCATGGCTGCTGAAAAAACAGATTAACGACAAAAGGAGTCATCCGAGAGGTCTCAATGTAAAACGAATCAGATGGACTCGTGCAATCTCCATCACCAAAAAAGCTATTACTTTTACCATAATTTATTATTCCACCATTGTAATGATAAATAGAAGATGCTCCATTCTTATTCCCAAACCCCACTGATTAGTTATGAACAGTACTTGGTTACACGATTTGGTTTGGAGATCTAATTTAGACAGGAAGATCTGATTTACTCCAATTTGTTCGTTGACTAAAACAAGGACGGTTTAATGACAACCCAACCTGTTCAGCAATGCTAGGAAATATTGAATCCTTTTGAGCTGGAAATATGATTTTTGCAGTATTATTTCATTGCCTACAGGAGATCTGATTTGATTCGGAAAAAGATTATGATCTACTTTCCATTTATTACAAAGATTTTATCAGAGATCTTTCAATGCAAATCAAATTTCCACCTTCCAAAATGATCTCTATTTACTGGATTGATATGCTTTGTCATTTACACAGACCAACTGTATTTGACTGTATGCTAGCGGGATAAAACCTTGAACCGACAAAGGAAAACCATAAAACTAAGGAAAACCATAAACCTCCATTGGACAGGTTTGGGGTGAAACCCCACGTAATATAGCCTATCGGCTAATTGAAATACACACAAAATAGATGCAGATCAAAGTTAACTCAGAAGAATGATCATAGCTCGAAAGATGCAGTTCAAATTTAACTCAGAAGAATGATCATAGCTTGAAAGATGCAGATAAGTTTTACTTTCAAAACACTGTAAACCCTAGGTAACTCAAGGCATCAATGAGTAAAGGGGAAATCTAATTGTCAGAAAAGTAAGAGATAACAGTTACGTCATTTGGAAAAGAAAGCCCACAAGCATGACAAGAAGAGGTGATTGTGGAGCTACCTGGTAGAAAAAGATAGATCAGATACAGCTGTAGTATGAAACATTCCAGCAATTCTTCAAAATCGGCTACAGGTGGTGTGAACACTGTTTATGCCATTCACGCAGTATATTTATAGATGGTGTAGGCGGCCGGAAGGCTATTCAATGCTGCAGCTGGCAATTTAATTCAACGGAAATATCTAGCTAAAAGACAAGCCAACTGAAGATTTCACCGATCATGAAAAGATTCTTTGAGATCTATCCAGATACCAGAGATTGCAAATATCCCACAAACGAATTAATGTGATCAGATTTCATTATACAATGATAAAATACCAGTGTTTAGCGGAAATACATTTCCTACCTCTAGGGTACTCGTTTCTGTCCCGGAAACGTTTCTGGGACAGTGGGATGAAAAGGAAACGTTCCCTAGCCGTCACCGATTTCAAAAAATAGCAGAAAATTGTAGGAAACATCCCCAACCTAGGGGACGCTTGAAATGTCCCCGAAACAAAAAAGTGTCCCCGAAACATTCGGATGATTTTTGGCATTAAAAAATAAATAAAAAAAGATTTTTTTAAATTTCTTTTTTCCAAATCGACAATGTGGGGGGCCCACCAGGATTGGTCGGGCTATCATTGGATGATCCATTTCTGCCAGAGGGAGATAGTGACTTAGATGATTCTGAGTCTTTGGATATTGATAGCTAGAATGAGGCTTAGTTTCATAGGATGTGCCTGTAGCCTGTTATATTTTGATGTTTGAGGCTTCTGAATACATGTTTGAGACATTTCGATATATATATATATATATATATATATATATATATATCTGTAGCCTGTTATATTTTGATGTTTGAGACTTTTGAATACTTGTTTGAGACATTTTGATATATATATATATATATATATATATATATATATATAGACCATGTTTTTGATGTTTGAGACTATTGTTATAATCATTAATGCTATTATACTGATTTATACTGCTGCTATTATCATTTATGTTGTTCTACTACTGTTGTACTTGTAACTTGTGTATCGGTGATTTATTTGTGTATGGTCTTGTTGTTATCAATTATTGACATATTTCTCTCTTTCCCTCTCTTTATCTATAATATTTTAATATATTTTGAAAAACTTACACACATAAATTTTAAAAATTTGTATACTGCCGTCCCCTGTGGTCCCCTATTTTTGGCTCTTTAGGAAATGTCCCGGAAACGCTTCCCCTGCCGTTCTTTGTCCCCGAAACGCCATGTAACATAGTAAAATACAGATTGCACAGGGATCCTCATTTACTGCTCGATAAGCAGTTTTCAACATGGTTTAAAACAGCTAGTGGATACTGGTTTGAACGGACAGGGATCCTCATTTACTGCTCGATGAGCAGTTTTCAACATGGTTTAAAACAGTTAGTGGATACTGGTTTGAACGGACATGTTTGAAGTGAGATCCCCACTTATAATAGCCTATCAGCTTATTATTTAATCCCTATTTCAAGATGGGGACATGGCATTTTCTTAGTGGAAGTAGTGAAGAAATGGATTGACGTGCACATTGAAAGAACTTTAACCTGAAGTTATTTTGTTCAATGGAGAGGTAGAATTCGAAGGTATATTCTTAGAATCGCTTTAGTCGCAATTCTTTATAATATAAAGTTGCAAGTTTTAATCAAGTACTGATCGAATTTCAGGAATATGAAGTGAATTATGAGCAGTACCACCAAAAAATTATGAACACCCATGTGACATGTTTTTGTTTTATCAGCCTGCTCGTAGGTCTTAGCTGGGCATTGATAGCAGCAAATCATAAGCCATAGTAAATCGTAGACTGGGAGTATATTTTTCTTTCTAATATCTTTTTTCTCTGCTTGCAAACTCTTCTTTTACACACAGCGCTCATATCGTGCTTGGCATGCTGAGGATAAAAGCAGGAGATGGAATGCTTAAAATTTTATGAACTATTTTCTTCACATCATAGATTATAGATTTTAAGCATTATATGTTAATTTTTTAGTTCATGTAGTAATATTGCTTATTGATTTTAAAGTCAGCCTAGCTTTGAACTTTTTATGTAAAAATATAAGGAATGAAAAATATAAGCCTCGGCCTTTTTGATGACACTTATTATTCATAATGTCGATCCATCTTTCTTAGCATGAATAGGATGTTTTAGTTGCTATCTTGTTTATTATGTCATGTTTGGATGTGGAGAATTTATAGCGTGAAATCATATCACGTGGCAATTGACTCAGATGTTAAAATGCATTTCTTCTCAATTGATAAAGCATGCTAAATATTTTGTCTGAGAAATATACCACATACCATCGAGTTCCTTGATACCATTTTAGGTCAACTAGATGCTGATGTTTTGATATTGATGATACTTGTCATTCATTTGCTTAATTGATACAGCACTCTTACGTGGTATATCCACCTGAGGGCCCACGGCCTCCCTCCCTAGAAGAGATGAGAGAATGGGAACAGAAGAACAAGAACAAGTAGCGTTCAAGTTTCATTTCATTGTCAGTATTTATGACAATACAGAAGCGGGGTAACAAAAATTCTTGTTGGCATAGATGCATTATTTGTGGAGTTATCAAAGTTGATTCCTTGTTGTAAAGATGATACCATGTTGGCGCATTCGCTGGAACTCTTTTTTCAATAAGGAGTAGCACAATTAGAATGAGTAGTTTGATTGTTTTATAGGCTTATAACTAATTTCATGCGGTTAGGACTCAGAAATGGATTTTATAAGTTTGAACATAGCACAGTCTGCTGTTAAAAAATAATTTCATGCGTTCATCTTGTGAAATTGAAGAAATTCAGTACTGAACTTTTAGAATTTTTTGTTTTTCTTCATTCAAATGTGAAATGGGAATTCCTTCTATCTGTAACATTCTTAAAACATGTTATAGACAATAATATTTTGATTAGATTTGGAACTCTAATTTTTATTTTCATTTTACCATATGCAACTTTTGAATGAACTATATTATTGATTTAGTTTCTAGTTGGAAAAGGACTGGCTCATTGAAAGTTGCCAAAGATTCAAAAGATACCTCTTTTTTGGCAAGCATATTCATTTCCAATGGCATAAGAGTACGCACATGATCCTAAGCCAAGTAAGTGCTAGAGTAAGAGACATTCCCTCAACATGCTCGTTCAACTACAAAACTCATATCATTCTCTTAAAAGGAATACTTCAACCTCTTGCAATGCCGTGTTTCAGAAAGAGAAACTGGTTTAGTGAGCACTTCAAATGAAAAGCTAAAGAAACAAGAGCTTTGTCCATCATCAAATCTTATTAGACAATGGGGTCTTCTTGCAACTCAGAGAAATAGCGTATTATACACTAGAATGAATGGAAGAAACTTCATTAATAAACTCCATAAATTGACGTTCATTTTTTTAATATATTAATAATTTTATTTATCTATTATTTAAAATCGAATTTTTAACTTTTAAATTATAAATATTTTATCAATATTATAAAAGCTATGTTATATTGTTTTATCCATATGAATAAAATTATGCTATATTAAAAAATCATGAGAATGATATGGATAAACATGTCCTTAAAAAAATGGATTTTTTTTTTTAAATATTAAATAATAAATTTTAATTACATGGATAATGATATCCTTCCTAACATAATTATTATTGATTCGTACTCGCTAAAAATGGAGTTAGGTGGAGTAGGAATTTTGAATCAACAATAAGCGGGAGGATTTTTGAATCAGCTAAGTGTTAATGGCAGTAGATCTATTGTTGGTGAAGTGTTGGATGGTGGTAGTCTTGGTACTAGGTTATCAAATGGGCCCTCTTTTGAATGACAAGACTTTTGCTTTGCATTCCCTGGATGTGTCAATTTGTTGGGACTCACATTATAGACAAGAGTATTTCTAATATAAGAATGTCTGTAGTTGGGAAGTTCCTTGGTCTCGTTCGAATAATAAATTGGTTTTCTCTTTAGCTCTTAAAAGATGACATACAAGCGGGTAGCTTGATGTGGCAGATATGGGAAAAGAGAACTCTTTCTTTTACATGTGAGGATGATAAAAGGGAACTCTTTTTCTTTTACATGTGAGGATGATAAAAGGGAACTCTTTTTCTTTTACATGTGATTATGATAAGCAAGATGTGTTGACTAGAGGTCTTTGAATTATTTGGTAACCTACTCTAGTTTTGATGAAGTGGCAATTGGGGTTTAACCCCAATTATTGTTCTTTTAGCTCTGCACTAGTATAGGCAAGACTTTTTGACTTGCCTATGGAATTTTGGGATGTAGAAGTTTTTAGAGGAATTGTTGGTTCTTTTGGGCATCTATTCTCAATTGATAAAATGACTTCTTCCATAAGCTGACTAGTGTGTGTTTGCAAGTGTTAGGCCTCCCATCCTTGATTAACTTGAAGCTTGGGGTCTGGGAACAAGCTATAGAGTTTGAATCAATACCCTTTGCTTGTTTTTCATACAAAAAAGATAAGATGGTTGCTGGGTTAAAAAATGCCCTTAGGTTCATAAACCTTCGCAAAAAATATGGAAGGAAAAGGGGTCAACAACGGCTAAAGATAAAGTAGATCCCAATGGGGCTTTGGATAAGGGTATGTTTAAGGACAAGATGACCAAGACTTCGCAAAGAGATTTAGAGGAATAAGTTGTTCCTTCTTTGGAGGGCTTAGGCTTGAATGATGGTTTGGTGGCGTGCAATCCCTTGGTGATGGAGGTTTTGGAATCCCTGGAGAATGCTTTGGTTCTTGATTATGTCATCCCACTACAGGTGGACCAAGCTCTGGTATCTCAACCTATGACTATTGATTAGGAGGATAAGGCTCAAGAAGTCAAGAGGTAGAGTCCTTAGCTTGAGTGTTGCTCAAGAAAACAAATATTAAGATAAGATCACGGGTTCCATGGTTTCATTGTTGGTGGATCATGAGGAACCTCCCTTTATTCTGGTTGAGTCTTGAAATAGAAGGAAACCTACTTCCCCCACAAATAGCCAGGGGTGATCACCAAGAAGTGGTAGAAGAATGACTGGTTTAGAGACAAGGGGTAAAGGAAAACTTTCTACTCAACAAAGCTTAGAAAGAGAGAGTAAGCAGGGAATTGATAAAGGAACTCATAATACCATTTTTGAGATGTGCTTGAATAGTAATCTTAAAAACATCCTCATGAAGATCTTATCCTAGAATATTCAGGGGTCAAATAACCCTCATACACATGATCTTTTAACGAATTTGATAAGGGATCAAAGGCATGATATTTTCCTCATTCAAGATACCAAAATGCAAAGTGATAAGTTGGAAAAGATTAAGAATGTGTTATTTAGGGATTGTGGTTTCCATAGTTGTAATGTTGATGGAGCCTCAGTGGTATTCCCATGTTTTGGGACCCTAGGTTGGTTAAGGGTGTGACTTTGTTTGAAGATGCTAACCTTATTGCTACCAAATTCACCCACTTGAGAGATGACACTTCTTGGAGAATCTCTAATATTTCTACTCCAAATAACGAGGGTGCCAACAAGAGATTGTTGAATAACTTGAGCAATTTTAAATCTCTTTTCCATAACGATAGATGACTTGTCATGGGGGTTTTTAATACTTTGTTGAAAGATGAAGAGAAACATGGAGGCTCTCAGACTCCTGATGCTAGTAGAAGCGACTTAATGCACTTTATTAATTTTGATGCTTTGTTAGATCTAGATTTTCAAGGTGTTCCGTTTACTTGGTCTAATAGGCATTTAGGGGATGCCTTGATTCAGGCTAAGCTAGATCATACCCTTCTCTCTTCAGACTAGCTTCTCTCTTCAGACCATTTTCCTATTGCCCCGTCGACAAATTTATTAGGAGGAAGAGATAAATTTCCTTTCAGGTTTGAGGGAATGTGGATTAGACATCTTGATCTTAGAGAAACAATTAGGGAGAGGTGGGATGTTAAGGTGGATGGTTTTGCCATATTCAGAGTGCTAAGAAATTGGCTTATGTAAAAACCAATGTTCAAAGGTGGAACAATCCTTCTTTTGTTCAAATTTTCCAACAACAGGCGTCCATTAAAGTGGAGTTAGATGATGTCTAGAGGCTCATTCAAATTAATGACTCTAACCCCCTCATCATTGAGCAAGAGATCTCTCTTATCCAAGATGTATGATATTCTTTCAAAGAGGAGTGTTGGAAACAAAGATTGAGGCTCTGTGTGGTTGTAGAGTGGTAATAGGAATACAATATTTTTACCCATTTCTACATTGGAGCATCGTGCTACCAATCACAAAAAAATTATTTTGTTCAATGACAATATGTTGGATGAGGAAGATATAATGGTGCTAACCTTATATTTCTTTTCCAATCTCCTTATTGACGAGCAAGACCTAATTCTAGATGTCAAGAACATATTTTAAATGTTCTCTCATCTTATTTTGGAAGAGATGAATAGGAATCTGGCTCGTATCCCCTTGGACACTAAAATTAGAAGAGTTATTTTTTCTTGTGGAGGTAACAAAGCTTCAGGGCTAGATGACTTCCCTATGTTTTTTCTTTCAGGATTTTTGGGATATGGTTTCAAAAAGATGTTTTCGATGCTATAAATAAGTTTTTTGGGAGTAGAAGATTGCTTAAAGAGCTTAGTATTACCTTTATTGTCCTTATCATGCTGAAGGTTGGTGCAAATTCTTTTGGCGAGTTTTGTCTGATTAGTCTTTGCAATTCTATTTATAAGATTTTCTCCAAGGTTTTGGCTTGTACATTGCAAGACATTCTTCCCAAGATTATCTCCGTCCAACAAAATGGTTTTGTTGCAAGGTAACGAATCCTTGTTTCTATCCTTACCGCGCATGAGAACATCCACTCTTTCAGTAATTAAGAAACCTGAAATTAGACCTCTTGAAGGCTTATGATGTGGTTAATTGGAACTTTTTGATTAGAGTGTTAAAGGCATTCAGTTTTGGCAACAAGGTATTTCAAATTATTGAGCAACTTATTTTTTCCTACAAAGTTTTTTGTGATCATTAATGGGTCTCCTTCAGGTTGTTTTAGTAGTTGGAGAGAATAAGAAAAAAAATATTATATCTCTCCATTCCTCTTTGTTATCATGGTTGAATCTTTTTAGAAAGCAATTCTTAAAGATGATCTCAAGGTGTTGTCCCATGATATACTCATTAGCAATTTGTTGATAACATTGTCTTAATGGGGGAAGCTTTAGCGATGAACTATGAGGCTGCCTATGGTAAAAAAATTAGATTACATTAGAGCACCATCTTTTTTATGAATTCTCCTAAGCCAAGACAATGAAAAATACTAGAATTCTCAATTTCTCAGTTGGTAAGCTCTCTTCCACCTACCTTGGGTTACTTCTTTGCTCTAATATAGTCTTAGATCCCTTTTGAGTTGGAGTTCTAGATAGATTTCAATCCAAGATGGTTGGAAGGGTGCTTTGTTGAGCCAAGCTAGCAAGCTCCAACTTAGCAAATATACTCTCCATAATTTCCCAGTTATGCTATGAGCCTCTTCAAGATCCCTAAGAAGTAGTTTTTAAATTAAATTGAGATCATACAATAAATTTTTTTTACGGGTCGAGATAGAAGAAAGAAAATTATTACACCTCTTAGCATGAGATCAAGTATGTAAGCCCAAGAAGATCAGATGATTATGGATAAGAAGAATCGAAGAATTTAACAATGCTCTTCTTGCCAAACGAAGACTTGAATGAAAATGATGAATGGATGCGAATCCTCTTTAGTAAGTAGCTTAGAGGGATTGGTAGTTTAAGAGGCTTGTTTGTCGCTCAATAGGATATTCCTCTTGGATCGACCATATGAAACTACATGATGAAATCTAGGTTTGTTGTTGCCAAAGGTTTGAGATGGAATGTGGAGAATGGTTAGAATATTCTCTCTTGGGATGAATGGTGGATTGGGAATTGCCCACTTCAGGATGTGGCGTGGGCACCCGTTTTAGAGATATCTATTTTGAGAGTTTTGGGTGCTATATTGTTGATTACATTGTCGATGATAAGTGGAAAGATTTGGGGATTGTTGATATTTCTCTTCTTGATTTGCAAAACTTGGTCTCTTCGATGCATTTTCCTTCTTCATATCATATCATGTGGTTTTGAGCTTTTCTTCTAGTGGTGTGTTTTCAACACTCTGCCTTTTATCAACAACGTGATCTTAAGACACCACCTCCTTTCTAGGAGTTATTGTGTTCCTAAAATAATTAGTTTTATTTGGTTAATTGTTAAAGACAATCCTTACTATTGACAATTTGTGTAAAAGGAGTTTTCACTACTTAATAGATGAGCTATCTCCGTGACGTGGACTCAAAGAACTCCTTTCCTCTTCTTCTTGGTTGCAACTTTGTTAAGGATATTTGGGTCCACATTCAATCCTTTTGGAACATCTGCTAGATTTGTCAGAACTCATTTGTTGATGCTTTTCCTTAATGGATTGCTACTTCTACGAATCCTTCTCTCTTGTATCTTTGGTCCTTAATATTTCCCCACATCACTTGGGGTGTCTAGAAAGAGAGTAATAATAGGGTTTTCAAGGAGTCCTTTTCCTTTCATAGACTTTCTTTTAAAATTTGTAACTCTACCAAGGATAATTTCTTGGCTAGGGTTTCTAATATTTTTCCAAATGGCCCAAAGGTCTTTGTGTCTAATTATGATTTATAGGTGTTGCGAATGTGATTGCTATTGTCATCAATGGTTGTCATCGATGTCAACATATGTACCTAGTTGATGAGGTTTGGTTCATGGTATATCGATATTTCAGGTTGACGAGGATTTCTGTTCTGGTGGAATGTGCACTGGAGGGTATGCTGTAATGATGTATTTTTTTTCGTGTGTGTCCTAGTCCCATTCATGTTGTTATGTGCTGAGATTTAATCTTTTGGGTCCAGACCGATATGATATTGGTTGATGTATTTCAGAGTGATCCTCTACTTTGTAACATGTATTTTCCTATTTGTCAGCTCTGAATGTCATGGAGAATGTGTAGCATGTTGATTATAGCGAGGAGGTTCTGTGTGGTCCACGTTTCATTCCTTACCACCGCGAGAATGACTTGGTGTGACCTATTTCAAATTATGTTAGGTCGACTTGGATGTTCTATGTTGACATGAATCAATATATGTAGAAGATAATCTTGTTCGACGAGAAGATTTATGTATGTGAGCGTGCAAAGAAATAATATAACTGAGAAGATCTTACTCTTTGTGTGAGCGTGTGTTACCGAAGGCAATAGACTAGTGTTTGTTACTTCTGTGGTAGATTTATTATTATTAGTACTCTTTTGGTAGTTTGCCGGGTTCTGTAGGTAGCGAGCCTCTTGTATTGGCAGTTAGCCATTTTTCTATTGGCTGTGATAGCTATTTTGTATCCAAGGCAGTTAGCTCGATTGACAGTGAGCCTTACCTGCAGTGAGCATTGTACAAATCACCTCAACCGATGTCACCTTAACTGATGTTTTATACTTGAGAATAGTTCTCTGTGGGTTTTCCTACCTTGAGTTTCCACATAAAAATATGGTGTTCATTGTGCATGGTGTTATTATGCATTTTTCATGGTTACATCTGTTTTAATTATTCGAATGATTTATTAGATTGGTAGAAGTTAGATTAAGGGAAGTTGTTTTGAATAACTGATTCACCCCCCTCTCAGATATTCAGCATGTTCAACAATTGGTATTAGAGCCTTGGTTCCTCAGTATTGAACTTAATCGCTTGAGGTAGATCTAATGCTGCACAAATTGAACATCCCTATGTTTGATGGATGTGACTACAGTACCTAGAAAGAACAAATGAGGAGTTACATAATTTCTATGAATTTAAACACTTGGAAAGTCATGGACAATAAGTAAGTTGCACTAGCAAATGCGAGTGGACCTTCTACTCCTGATGAGTTTTCAACCTATGAAGAAAATGAAAAGGCAAGATATCCTATTTTTAGTGCTTTATCAAAATCCGAGCTTGCAAAAGTTATTTAATTGAAAACTACTTATGAAGTTTGGGAAAAGATGAAAGAGATATATGAAAGAAATGATTGAGTTAAGTTATCAAAGAAGTTGGCTGCTTAGCGTAGATATGAAAACTTGAAGGTGGATGAAAATAAAGGCACAAGAAGTTATTTTCAGAAGATTGACAATGCAGTGAATGAGGTCAGAAATCAAGGAGTCACCTTGACATATGAAGACATTATGGAGAAGATTATGATGATTTTACCATAGAGTTACAAAGATAAGATCTCAGCTGTTGAAGAAGTGTATGATCTAAAGAAGTTTACCCGAGAGCAGCTCTTTGACACATTGACCACATTTTAGATGAGGAAGTTTGGAAAAGATAAACAGAAATCTAATACATCCTCTAAAGCCACAAAGACAGAAGATGATCCAGATGATGAAAGTTCAGATGAGTTGGAAGTGAACTTTACAAGAAAACTCAAGAAACACTGACAAATACAAAGGTATGTTACCCCTTAAATGTTTTAAATGTGCAAAGATTGGTCATATTGCTACTAGGTGTCCAGAAAAAGGGAACAAAACAAAAGTTTGAGAGATTTAACAAGAAATCTTATTATGTTAATGAGAATGCTAGTATATCATATGATGAATTAGAAGATGAGGATTGTTTGTTCTTAGCAGATGAAGATGAACCTAGATTTGATATTTCTAACATTTGTCCGAGATATGATGAACTTACTACCTTATATGTTAGAAGAAATAAAGATGAATGGTTGATTGATAGTGGTTGTTCACATCACATGATCGGTCACAAGAGTTTGTGAAACTTGAAAAATATGATGGTGGAACCGTTAGTTTTGGAGATAATCAAAGGCACATATTGTTGGAATTGGTTCTATTTCTTTTGATGGTAAGCATAACACTAACAATGTTTTTTATGTGAAGGGTTTATATCATAATTTTTTGAGTGTTGAACAAATGTGTGAAAATGACTACAGTGTTGTGTTTTAGGATAACAATTGTGAGATTCGAAAGAAGTTCGAGATTGTTATTGTTGTTGAAAGAAGGACAATAGGAAATATGTATTAGCTGGAAGGAGCTACAGAGAAATGATTGGTAACACAAATCAATGACTCATCAGAGGATGTGTCACATAAACTTTGATAATTTGGTAAGAATAAGTTCAACCTGTGCTATGAGAGACTTACCAAGACTGACCAAACCTGACAACATTATTTGCAATTAGTGTCAAGAAGGAAAGTAAACTAAAGCGTCATTCGACGGATATGAACAATCTTTTACTGGCTTGTTAAATCTTGTGCATACAAATCTATGTTTTCCAACTAGAACAAGGAGCTTACCAGGTGAGAAATATTTCATGTTTTTGGTTGATGATTATTCCAGATTTACTTTGGTTGCATTCTTAAGAGAGAAATCAGAGGTATTAGAAAAATTCAAGATATTTGAGGCAAGAGTTGAAAATGAAATTGATAGAAAAATCAAATGTTTGAGGTTTGATAGAGGAGAGTTTATGTTTGATGAATTTAACAACTTCTGTGAGAAACAAGACATTAAAAGGCAATCATCTACCCCAAGGCTATCACAATAGAACAATGTGATGGAAATGATGAATCAAACAGTTCAAGAGGTAGCTAGAACAATGATCAAGGAAATAGGGTTAATGAAGATCTATTGGAGAGAAGATATACATGCCGCACAATACACTCTTAACATAGTACTTTTTTCAGAAAAAACGTATGGAAAAACATCATATGAGCTATGGCACGGAATAACTCCAACAATGAAGTATTTCAAAATTTTAGGGAGTAAATGCTACATTCCAAGAGATGAAGATAACCTTGGGACGTTTGAAAGTAGAGCTGATGAAGGTATATTTCTAGGATATTCTACAAGGAGCAAAGCGTACCGGTGTTACAACAAGAGATTGAACAAAATGGTTGAAAGTGCGAATGTGAAAGTTGATAAAGATATTTACAAAACTTCTGTGAGGCACACCGAAATGAGTCTGATGAACTTGATGACATGTGTGTGTGCTAAAAGTGGCTTTCTTACTTAGCAGTACACTTCAAAATGGTCATTGTTCTTCAGTTGCATACATGAATGAATATGGATTCATTCATCTTGCGTGTCTAAAAGAGTCGACCTGTTGCCTTCTAGAAGGCATGAGTATGAGCTTGCTCTCAGGTCATTGGAAGCTCAATGACTACACACTAACCTAAACGAAGGATTTAAAAGCTATGCTAAATAATCTAGGATGATTATGCAAAATGCAGATTTGTGGTTAATCCAATCTACTTTAAGATTCAGTTTTAGAGCACCAATTGAAATGTGATATATTTAGTTTTAAACCCAAATTGAAAGTATGCTCTAAGATTAGATTTGCATGCTTGAATAAAAAGTAAACAACAATGCTAGATAAATTGAAGCTAAAACGCTAGAAAGCTAAGATGAAAAATGCAGTATAATAACATTAATAATAAAAAATTAGGGTCCTTTGTGAAGGAAAAGAGTCTCTCTTTTATAGAAATCTCTCTCGAATTGACGGTCAAGATCGAACAAAAAGAGTGGCTCAGATTTGATTGAAGAAGCACAATCCATGTGCAAGTGATTCGATTGGTCGAGAGAGTCAGTTGACTAAACTGACTGATCAGTTATTTTGGAAACTTCCATATTCAGTTTTCAGTTAACTGAAATGTTTCCAAAATGATAAACAGTGGAGAATCAGTTAACTGAGTGGAACTAGATTGTTTCCATTTTGATAATCAATCAATTGAATTTGATGATGTCATATGCATTTTTAATAATTTAATTGATTTTGAATGCACATTTATGTTTTTATTATTTAATTTAATTCCTTTTTGATTTCATTGACAATTTTGTAATTTTTATTTAATTAATATATCAGAATATCAATTAAATAATAGTATAAAGTTTATTTGCCAATATAATGTGATTTCAGGAATTAATTAATTAATCAAGTACGATGATTGATTAGGACCTAGGGTTAGGTCAAATCAGTTCGACTATGATGAATTGCCTGTTTGATTTAGGACTTAGAATAATCAAGATTAGGGTTTCTTGATTAATTGCTGAGATTAGGGGTGTAGGGTTTAGATGACCATTTTAGGTGATTACATTTGCCCCTCTTTGAATTGATGTGCGATCAACACATTGATTCAAAGACATGTTAGCGAGAAGAACTAGAATAGTTTGATTTGAAGCGATGAAACTATTCTTTTGAATAAGAAGAACGACTTCGAGCTTGATTAGACGAAGATCAATCAAAAGATATAAACATAATGCTCAGTTTGATTTGAAGCGATGAAACTGAACATCTGTCAGGAACTCTTAAACCTTTTTGATTGGTTTGAACGAATAACCAGTTTGATTTGAAGCGATGAAACTGATTACCATTAAGAGATTTGATTAGCAAGCAAATTGACTTGATTTGAAGCGATGAAGCCAATTTGATCAATGTATCTGGTTTCCATAATGAATAGCCCGTATAAGACTGATCTTGTCTGGTTTCGAGTATATTCACCACTGTATAAGACCATTGATTAGGTTGCCTTTGATTTAAGATGATCTCAACTTGATTTGATGTGATGAAGCTGAGATGCCCCAAGCGATGGGGTTTTCATTGAGGATGTAATCACTGGAATGTTGATGTCTGAAATATGGCTAGGTGCCCCAGTGATGAGAAACAATTTGATTGATTAGATAATTTGGGAAGAAACTAATCTGATTAAAAATAGGTCCCACGTGGTTAGGACAAAAGATGTACTTGATGAGAGGTCATGTTTGATCGAGATTGACCAGAAGTAAGATACATGGATTGATTAGAAGAAAAGCATAAGAGATTTCTATTGGTTGTCCAAGTGGTCAAATTCAAATTTCGATTTCGATCCTGAAAATGGAATTAGGACAGTTGATTTAGCAAGGGATGTCATGTTCACATACAAATGACCACTTGACGATGAGAAGATTGATCGATTAGAATCTCAGATCCATCACATTGGATAGAGATAAAATTATTATGCTGATTCCATCACTATGCAGATGCAGATGCAAGATTAACATGAATGCAACCTAAGGTGTAGTCACAGAGTTTTAGCTTTGAAAATTTTCATCATTGAGCGTTTTTGGAACATCGGAGTCGATACAATCCTTACTGGTGCCACTGCGACCATAATAATATGAATATGACTTTCATCAGATAAGATATGGGAAACTAACGTAAGCATCGGGCACAACAGCCGAGATGACCTGAACGTTGTTTCTAGTTGATGTTGCAAGAGTACACCAGTATCGAGGCATTCAAAGCCAAGATAACCATGAGTGCGATCTTGCATAAACAAATAGAGCAATAATAGTCAAGGAGATAGTTCCGACCTCACCTTGGTGTACAAACAAATAGGATCGAGGGATGTGAGGCTTTTCTGCCTTAATGCAAAAGCTCTTACCACATACACCCAGTTTATTTGACGTTGCTAGATCATCGGGACCACACCAACAAGTAGTAGACAAAGAAAAGATTAATGAAATCAATGAAAATAGACATATAAATAGAAGTTCAACATACTTCAGCCAGTTTCAAAGTTTTTGGATGTGTTTATGTATGAGGTGTTGAGAAACACCGTTGTGCTTGTGAGTGCTTTGTATTTGATTGCTATCGATCTGTTATTTATGTTGGCAATATCCAATGTGTGTTAAGAAACACGTGTCCAAAGATAGTATTAAGAAACATTGTTGGTTGTGGTGTTGAGAAACACCTGTTTGCGTCAGTAGCGAGTTGTCCTTTAGAAATGAAAAGATTACCGACTCTGGTGTAATCCAAAGATGTGATCAAATTGGGTGAAAGGGCGCGAAAAATGTGCGTGCTAAAAGTGGCCTTCTTAATTAGCAGTACACTTCAACATAGTCAATGTACTTTAGTTGCATACAAGAATGAATATGGATTCATTCATCCTGCATGTCTGAAAGAGTCAACCTGTTGCCTTCTAGAAGGCAGGAGTGTGAGTTTGCTCTCAGATCATTGCAAGCTCAGTGACTACACACTAACCTAAATGAAGGATTTAGAGCTATATGCTGAAAGTAAAATGCTGATTAATCTAAATGAATATGCAATTTTGTTGTTCATCCAAGCTACTTTAGATTTAGTTTTAGAGCACCAATTGAAATGTGAGATATTCAATTTTAAACCCAAAACAAAGTGTTCTCTAAATTAGATTTGCATGATTGCATAAAAGTAAACAACAATATTAAATAAATGCTAAGAATGCAAGAAAGCTAAAACGAAAATGCAGTATAATAACATTAATAAAAAATTAGGATCCTTTGTGAAGGAAAAGAGTTTTTTTATAGAAATCTCTCTCAAATAGAAGGTCGAGATCGAACAAAAAGAGTGGTTCAAATTTGATTGAAGAAGCACAATCCATGTGCAAGTGATGTGATTGGTCGAGAGAGTCAGTTGACTGAACTGACTGATTAGTTGTTTTGGAAACTTCCATATTTAGTTTTCAGTTAACTGAAATGTTTCCAAAATGATAAACAATGGAGAATCAGTTAACTGAGTGGAACTGGATTGTTTCCATTTTCATAATCAGTCAATTGAATTTGATGATGTCATGTGCATTTTTAATAAATTAATTGATTTTGGATGCACATTTATGCTTTTATAATTAATTTAATTCATTTTTTATTTAATTGACAATTTTGTAATTTTTATTTAATTAATATATCAGAATATCAATTAAATAATAGTATAAAGTTTATTTGCCAATGTAATGTTATTTTAGGAATTAATTGATTAATCAAGTAAGATGATCGATTAGGACTTAGGGTTTAGGTCAGATCAGTTTGAATTTGATGAATTGCCTGTTTGATTTAGGACTTAGAATAATCAAGATTAAGGTTTCTTGATTAATTGTTGAGATTGGGAGTCTAGGGTTTAGGTGACCATTTTTCGGTGATTACAACAGGGAAACATAATAACAAAAAGAAGCAGAAGAGACAAAGGAGGCTCTGACATCTACATCTAAAACACCAAGGTACGTACAAAGAAACCACTCATAAAATCAGATAATAGGAGATAGAAATAAAAGATAAATCACAAGAAGTAGAGTTGCTCAGGAGCAAGTGCTATTGTGTTTACTTTCGTAATCTAAGCCAAAGACTGTTGAAGAAGCTTGTAATGATTAGAATTGGATAAAGGTAATGAGAGAAGAGCTTGGTCAGATAGAGAAAAATTAGACTTGGGAACTTGTGCCTCGATTGATAGAGAAAAATATAATTGGAACAAAGTGAGCATTTTAGAACATGATGGATGAGAAAGGAAATGTGATAAGAAACAAAGAAAGATTAGTTTACAAAGATTATACTTAGTTTGAGGGCATCAATTTTGAAGAAACATATGTGCCTATTGCTTGGATGTAAGAAATCAAAATATTCTTAGCTTTTGTGGCCTATAAGGTTTTCAAAGTGTATCAGATGGATGTAAAATCAACATTCTTGAATGTAGAACTAAAAGAAGTCTACATTGAGCAACCAGAAGGTTCAGGTCAGAAAGTGATTCAGATTTTGTTTGTAGATTGAAGAAGGCAATGTATGGATTGAAGTAGACACCTAGGACCTGATATGACGAATTAGACAAATACCTAATTGGACAAGGATTTCAGAAGGGACCTGTTGACAGTAATTTGTACTACAAGATGATTTTCGATCATATTTCGATTCTTATTGTTTATGTTGATGATATAATCTTTGGAGGAAATGATAATATATGCACAGGTTTTGCTGATAAAATGCAGAAGGAATTTGAAATGTCTATAATTTGGTGAGCTGAATTTCATTCTTAGATTGCAAGTAAATCATAATAGTAAAGAAATTTTCATTTATTAGTCCAAGTATGTCAAAGAATTATTGAAGAAGTTTGGATTGGAGAATTCTAAACCAATTTATACACCTATTGTTACCCGATGCAAGTTAACAAAAGAAGATGGTTCATCGAAGGTTGATGCAAGAAAATACATGTCAATGATTGGAGGACTGTTATATTTGACTTCTACTAGACCAAACATTATGTATGTTGTTTGTTTGTCAACCTAGTTTCAACAATATCCGAAGGAATCACATTGTAGTAAAAAGAATTTTCAGATACTTGAAAAGAACAAAAGATTTCGGCTTATGGTAGCCTAAGGACTCACACTTTACTCTATCAACTTACACTGATGCATATTTGGCCGGTTGTGTTGATAACAAAAGAAGTACTAGTGGTGGAGGTTATTTTCTTGGCTCTCAGTTGGTTGCATGGTCAAGTAAGAAATGAGATTCAGTGTCATTATCTACTGTCGAAGCTGAATATATTGTAGCATCTGCCTACTGCACTCAGATACTTTGGATGAAGCAAATGCTGAAGGATATTGACATATCATTTGATAATCCGATCTCAATTATCTAATATAAAATACTAATTTCAATGCCAAATTTCACCAAAAATATATATAACCCATCATATAAAACCACCCCTTAATTTTTTATAACAGTAACAAACTATTTCAAAATACTTAACAAAATTATATTCTACATTAAATCTAAAACTAAATATATACTTTTACTTTATGTAAATTCTAAATATATATATATACCAACTTTATTTTCTAAAATATTAAATGTTAATGACAAAATTAATTCATATTCTTCTTTTATAAAAGTTATTTAGTAAGCGTTTATGGTATTTTATTAGGACATAAATTACTTCTATAAGAAGTAAAGAATGCATTCCATTATCAACATCCTTGTGATCCATGTTGTTATGACAAAGCATGTCAGTTGGAATTTGATTGCTCTCCTCGTTGGCATAAAGAGTCAAAGTGATTTCATTTCATCTTTTTAATTGTAAAAGAAAAGCACCATCTTCATAATCACATTACATTTAAAAGTAAAATAAAAATTATAATAATTAGAGAGTCACGAGTAATTAATAAATAAATTTCGAGAAAGCGATGGTAGTCGTGTTTTGCACGAATCATAAAAGGTTAGTCACGAAACCTAACAATCTTGAGCAAAAGTGATCACCAACCCATTTCTTTAGCTTATAAAAGGAGTGAAATATGTGTGGAGCCCAGTTCTTTTTGGGATATAAAGGCATGACACGCAATCTTTAAGGATGCTCTCAAGCATATTTGATTTATACTACATCTATTTTTATCTAAAGATAATCATATAAATATCACATTTTAAATTTATATTTCATACATAATATTATTTTTTATCATCTAATATAATACAATATAATTTATATTTCATCTATTTTATATTATAGGTTAGATTCATAATTGTGAAAATGAGCTTTTCGTTTTCAATTTTAGTTTCAAATTCAGACTCAAGGTCAACTTATTGTGTGCCAACATGATGCATGAAACATTTTAATTCAGACTTTGAAGTTGTATTTAAAATGGTAACCCTATTTCATTCTTAAACATTTAGATATCTTAGAATTAGTTAACAAGAGCATTCATGATACATTTTTTTGGCACAAACAAAGCATCTGTTACTACATTAACTACTTGTATCAATATTTCAGATATTATTTTATATGTTTGTTTGTTGCCTTCAATCATTTAAAGCTATTGACTTGATATCCTTATGTGATTTGACACAAGGGAGGAACTATCCTTGTTACAATACAAGAAAAGTTTTGACCACAACCAAGTTTTATATGGTTGTATTCCTAATTCATAATAGGTCGCATGCAAACATTCAAAGATTTAAAAAGATCAAAATCTATGACACTAGATTAGGTCTACACTTATGTAGGCTAGATTCACAGGTGAATAATAAATTTGATAATTGTGGAATTGAATTGTTGCAATAGACCAAAAAATATATTGATTCTAAGATATTTTGTTTGAGATTTGTTGACTTTCTACACCTAGAAAAATTATTTCTTGACATTCATCACTACCTTTGTACATCAAAATTCTACCTAAGTATTATCAGTTATATGGTTGTATTCTTGATTCATGATATATTGCATGCAAAGATTCAAAGATTTACAAAGATCAAATTTATGACTCTAGATACCACACTTATTTAGGTTAGATTCACAAGTCCATAATATATTTCATCATTGTGGAACTCATTTGTTATGATAAACAAAACAAGATACTAATTTTAAGACATTTGTTTGAGATTTGTTGACTTTCTACACCTAGACAAATCTTTTTCCAACAGCTGTCACAGGCTTTCTACATCAAAATTCTAGCTAAGTATCATTATTTAATTATTTTTTCCTTGCATTTAATTTTTTCCTATTATTAATCATAGCTATCTTGTATCTAATATAAATTCTCAAAATTCTATGTTTTTGATGTTTAAAGTAGCAAAACTAGGGTGTTGTCCCTTTAATACAACAACCCAACAAGCGTTAGTCAACAGATTAACAATTACAACATATTAACAACACACTAACTAAACATTAAAAAAAATAGCCTAACTTTGAAGTCGTTAAGAGAAACCAATATAAGTGGTCATAGTAACAACTACTAAAACTAGCATCATCAACTATATTAATCAAAGTAGCAATAAAAGTCCTTAAACAAGGCCACTTAGGGCCATACTAGAATAAACTACCTGTGCAGATTATAATAGTTCAAATAATAAATACAGAGCTTAAAGCAATGCCACAGGGGCCACTATCAACAATAGTGAAAAAAGGAAAAAGGGACCAACTCCATAGGCATCCTTCAACTTGCATGGCTTGGTCAACATCCTCATCACCCATTCCTCTGTAAGGAACTTATTAAGCTCCTTGTAATTTTCATCCTCATTATCCTTCCCACCGAGCATGTTCTTCTGCAGCACGCTTAAGGTGCTAGCCGATATATGCATATTTTTTAAAGCAAAACCTAAGATGTCATTATTGAAATATAGTTTCAATCAGATTTAATGTATGATGGAATTACAATTAAATATAATTACATCAATTATGTAATGCTCTGCATTAACATTACAGTCAGATTATAATCTGGACTGTAATGTTAATGCATATCACTCTTAATAGTTAATTATGTTTATTGTTTTAGAAACTCCTCCTATAGATTATTAGTTAAGAGATGTTAAGTAAACTAATTATATTAGTTAGTAATTAATGGATATCATGAAGGGTCATGATCCTCCAAGTTGCTAACCCTTTGTATAATATATATGGTTGATTGGAATGAGGAATCAATCAATCACAAAGGCCATCGCTTTCCTCAGACCATCAACAAGAGTAGATTATTCACTTACCTTTTCATCCATTTCCTTAACATGGTATCAGAGCCAAGTTAGGAGAAGTGAATAAGATAGAAAGAAAATAGACATCGGCAATCTGCAGACCATATCTAGGGCATCGTCGATCTGCATTAATAAGTAAAGACATCGATGATCTAGGAACCAACGATCTGCAATATACATAGACATCGGTGATCTATATTAGCGATCTGCATCAAGGATTATCAGCACCCGAGCATCTATAATCTCTGACTGTATCAAGGATAAATCAGGCAGAGACCCATTAAACTTGCAGACATTTAATCGATGACAGATTAACTTGCAGACACTCAAATTGATGGAAGAAGCTCATTAATCCACAAACATCTAAATTGACGATAGAGACTCAAATTATTTCAGTTATCAAAATTATCGGCAGAGATACATAAAACTATTGCATCTTCAATAATAAGAAATCAGGAAGTTTAATACTTGAAGGTTATAAAATATGGCCCACACACTCAAGATGGAGGATAGACTTGAAGGTGCCTCTAACTTTGTCTCTTGGAAGATTCGAATCAATACATTGATGCAAGAAATAGAACTAGAATCCTACATAGAGGAAGAACCTAAAATACCTGAAGATGAGACAGAAAAAGCAATGTGGAAAAGATGAAACAATAAAGCCAAGAAGCTAATCATTGACTCAGTTAAAGACTCAATATTACCAAGCATATCGAGGTTAACATCTGCTTATGAGGTTTATAAAACCATTCAAAATACATTTGAGA
>MU228167.1:0-29687 GCA_018584345.1 Thuja plicata | reverse complement strand
AAACTTGGATATACTTCTTGAAGCTAAAAGAATCAATTGAAGTACTATCTAAGTTCAAAGAATTCAAAGCTTTAGTAGAAAATCAAACAGGGAAGAAAATCAAAATACTAAGATCAGATAATGGGGTGAATATATAGCTGAAATCTTTAAACAATTCTACAATTATGCTAGGATTAAGAGGGAGTATACTGTGCCATATAATCCTCAATAGAATGGAGTAGAAGAAAGAAACAACAAAACGATAATAGAAGAAGCTAAAGCCATGGTGCATGACCAAAAAATCCATGTCTCATTTTGGGCAGAAGCTTCAAATACTGCAATATATATACAAAACAGATATCCACACTCTAGTCTAAAAGATATAACTCCTGAAGAAACTTTCACTGGAAACAAATCAGATTTAAGTCATCTCAGAATATTTGGATGCCCAGTTTATATTCATGTTCCAAAAGAAAACATGACCAAACTAGAACCATCTGAAAAAGAGGTATTCTAGTGGGCTATAGTGAAAACTGCAAAGGATATCGCATATACATTCCAGGACAAAGGTCAGTTGAAATAAGCAGAGATGTAAAATTTGATGAAAGCATTACATGCATAGATTCTAAAGATAATCAAAACTTAGAATTAACAGAAGAACCCTCTACTGAAATTGAGAGGGAGAATATCTTAGAAGAACTTGAACCTCCAAATCTAAATGATGAAGATGTCTATAACAAGAAAAGACCACTATGGGCAAAGAAAATGTTTGAAGAAAACAATGTGGAACCAGATGAAATGTTCAAAGAAAATAAAAGAACTAGAACACAAAAATGTTATGAGGCATTGTTAACAGAGCTTACAAATCAAGAACCGACTGATGCTAAGGAAGCCTTAGCAAGTCAAGCCTGGAAAGATGCCATGATTGAAGAGTATCAATCCATACTAAAAAATAATGTTTGGGATGTAGTACCTAGACCTAAAGGCAAATCCGTTGTTTCTTCTAAATGGTTGTTCAAAAACAAATATGCACCTGATGGTAGCATTGAAAAACATAAAGCTCAATTTGTTGCAAGGGGATTCTCACAGAAAGCTAGAATTGACTACAAAGAGACATTTGCACCAATTGCCAGATATACTTTAGTAAGAACCATCATTGCAATTGCAGCTTCTAAAGGATGGAAGATACATCAGATGGATGTTAAGACAACCTTCCTAAATGGTTCAATTGAAGAAGTGTATATATAAGAACCAGAAGGGTTCACTACACATGACAAAACAAATTATGTCTGCAAACTTAAAAGGGATCTCTATGGACTAAAACAAGCCCCTAGAGCTTGGTATGCATGAATAGACAACTATCTAACTAAACTAGGATACTCCAAGAATGAGGCAGATCCTAACATTTATTTCAAAACTTCTAAAGGTGATATGATCATATTGGTTCTTTATGTTGATGATCTTTTAATAATAGGTGAAGATCATCTAATTGCTAAATGAAAACAAGACCTTGCTGCTGAATTTTATATGAAGGACTTGGGCCTTTTACACTATTTTCTAGGGTTGGAAGTAAGTCAAAAGGAAAACTACATATTTCTAAATCAAGAAAAGTATACCACTGATATCTTAACTAGATTTGGAATGATGGATTGTAAACCTTTAGCAACTCCTATGGAAACAAACTTAATCAAACTCAAAATGGAAGCAGAAGGTTCAGAACCAGCAGATCCTACAGTATATAGACAGATAGTTGGCTCTCTCATGTACCTTGTTATCACTCGTCCTGATATTTTCTATGCAACTAATGTATTAAGTCACTTTATTTGTGAACCTAAAAGGATACATCTAATGGATGCTAAACATATCTTAAGATAGTTACATGGAACTATTGGACTTGGACTAAAGTATGAAAAAGTTGAGATTCAGCTATACAGATATATAGAATCCGATTGGGCCGGAAGTCCTACTGGTCGTAAAAGCACTACTGGATGTTGTTTCAGTCTTGGGTCAGCCATGGTTTCTTGGTTCAACAGGAAACAATCAGCAATTGCTCAAAGCTCAACTGAAGAAAAATATATGGCAACCGCCATGGGAGCATGAGAAGCAGTATGGTTAAGGAAATTATTGTTTGGCTTATTTGGAGAACCCTTGAAACCCACTATTATCCATTGTGATAATCAAAGTTGCATCAAATTATTAGTTAATCCTATCTTCCATAACTGATCTAAACATATTGAGATTCCATATCATTATATAAGAGATATGGTAGATCAGAAGATCATAAAGTTGATGTATATTAGTACTGAAGAACAAAATGCTGATATATTTACCAAGCCCCTTGCAAGAGTGAAGATAGAATACTTCAGAAGAAAAATTGGTATGATTAAATCTAAATGAGAAATTAGAACTAAGTTCTAATATTAATTGTAATTTATTCATGAATAAATAAATAAATAAAATATTGCAATATTTAAATCGATGTTTTGAGAAGGTGACGATCTTCTATGTGTTAAGGTTACTAATTCAAGGTGATGATCTTGTTAATACTTAACCAAGTGTCAAGAATGGCTTTATCAAAGTTAATGATCCGGATTGCACCATATATCTTGAACACTATGTTATTACTTGTTGTGTAATAACCATATCATGGCTAGACAACATTAAGTTGTTGTTTTCAAATTGTCATGATGTGTTTCGGACTGTATTATGTTCATGGATAGACAAAATTAAGTTGTTGGTTTCAAATTGTCATGATGTGTTCCAGACTGTATCAAATATTATGCTCATGGCTCGACAACATTGAGTTGTTGGTTTTAAATTGTCATGACTGGGAGTTTGACTTAAATCTTCTTTTACTAAGAGGGAGTGTTGAAATATAGTTTCAATCAAATTTAATGTCTGATGGAATTACAATTAAATATAATTACATCAATTATGTAATGCTTTGCATTAGCATTACAGTCAGATTATAACCTGGACTATAATGTTAATGCAGATCACTCTTAATAGTTAATTATGTTTATTGTTTTAGAAACTCCTCCTATAGATGATTAGTTAAGAGATGTTAAGTAAACTAATTATATTATTTAGTAATTAATGGATATCATGAAGGGTCATGATCCTCCAAGTTGCTAACCCTTTGTATAATATATATGGTTGATTGGAATGAGGAATCAAGCAATCACAAAGGCCATTGCTTTCCTCAGACCATCAACAAGAGCAGATCATTCACTTACCTTTTCATCCATTTCCTTAACATTCGTGAAGCCTCTTATCCATATTTACAATTATTTTATTAATTTTTTTCATCTCCTCACAAGTGGCATCACATTTACCACATCCCCCACCAACAAAAGCCTTGCCCTTACCATCATTGGGTGACTTGTCCTTTTCCTCAAGAGCCAAATTTTGGGTGAGGTTGAGGGATTTAGTTTTGAGACTTTCAGAAATATTGGAGGAGCTACTAGCCATCATAGAGAATACCTCCCTCTTAGTTGTTTCTTCTCTTTAGCATTAGTCTCGCTCTCCCCACCCTCTTTAGAATAAAAATCCTCTTTTAGATATTTGTCTTTTTTCACATGTTTAGTAGCCAGCCTAGTAGACCGACATGAGGTGATAGTTTCCTTTGTAGTTTCTATGTTAGATTCAATCCTCTATATGTTAAATTTATCCCTTTTAGGGGCCTTAGCCTTAAATTTGAGAGGAGGGTCAAGGTGACTAATCCTTTTCCTCAAGAGCCAAATTTTGGGTAAGGTTGAGAGATTCAGTTTTGAGACTTTCAGAAATATTGGAGGAGCTACTAGCCATCACAGAGAATACCTCCCTCTTAGTTGTTTCTTCTCTTTAGCATTAGTCTCGCTATAAAAATCCTCTTTTAGATCTTTCTCTTTTTTCACATGTTTAGTAGCCAGCCTAGTAGACCGATATGAGGTGTTAGTTTCCTTTGTAGTTTCTATGTTAGATTCAATATTCTATATGTTAAATCTATCCCTTTTAGGGGCCTTAGCCTTAAATTTGAGAGGATGGTCATTTCTTCTCTTTTCCTTCGTCTTATCTTCAGTCACAATGTTGGGGGTGGGGGGGGGGTATCCGGAGAACCATGATGGGATTTTAGGGGAGGGTTCCTCAGACGTTTTTTCTTGTTAGGGTTACAAGTATCCATGATGATAGCAAATGGGGGGTAGAAGAGATATGGGCCTCCTATATAGTAATTGTTCTTGGCAAAAAAAGGGTAAGGTGAAAGTGGTAGAGCCTGAGAATAATCCCTTGGTGAAGGATAGTCATCTTCTTGCCCTTGTTTTCAGACTTGATGACTTCCTTAACAGATTTCTCCAAAGAATGGAGAAGAAAGAACGAGAAAGAAATGACTATAGTTTTTGAAGTGATTTAGGAAAGGGATCTGATAAAAATAATAAACTCCAAATCTACCCTCGAAAGTAATATATTTCATAGCCATCAAACACACCTGGTCCCATGGTTATGGTAGTCGTTTACAATCATAGCCACCATGCAGCTTAGCAGGGTTTTCACCGTCTCAAAAGAACTGGTTAAGGCTTTTAGCATCTAAAACAAAACTAGTTTTCTTCCATTTCTCTTCGTTGTCTAGAGACTAGTAGCTTTGGCTATAACCTCCTCATTAACTTCAAAAGAAATGCCGCCCATCCACACTGTCCTCTCAGCCCATAAGGAAATAAATTACAGAGAGAGATTTTCATCATGCCTTGTCATATACTCAATAAAATGAGCCACACCCCTTTGCTTACAAATGTGCCAAACTATAGCATTGTTCTTGAAATCATCATGTTTATTAGGCTCAATGCACACTCTATCCGCTCCCATGGTGTCATAAACCAAAGTATGAAGATTACTGATATGTGAAAACCCTGGATTGAAGCCAACAAAGAAAAAAGCCCCTTGAGCCCATAATAAATGAGGGTAATTAGTGCACTCATAATGTTTTGTGCCACCCTCTGCATCCATCTCCAAAATGGAAGCCCCTGCATGTGAATAATCTGACACCATTATGGAAATAAAAGGCTTATGGAAATCAAACAATTTTTTTAATCTTACAAAATTCATCAATTCGATATTAAAATAAAGGCTTAACACACCTAAAAGGGGCCCATTAATATTGATACGATCAACATTTAGTCGCGTTGAAACATCATAAGGGAAACAAGGGGACAAGTTGGAAATGCATGTATGCAATGTCAGGCCCCGTCATGTAATTCAAATTTTGAAAAGAGAATGGATGACTTGTCAAATTTATATCCCTGCTATTTTTGCAAACCATGACCAATATACTCCACAATAGTGTTGAAATATGTTTTTTGTTGTTGTTGTCATTAATGGTTGTCATTGATGTCAACATACCTTGGCTTAATGGATGAGGTTATATTTTTGTGTTTTGGTGATCTGGAATTGGCATGATCTAGATATTGTTCTATAATGATTTATCTTTGGCCTTGTTTATACTAGTCCCATTCATTTTGTAACATAATGAGATACACTCTTTTGGGTTCGGACCGATCTAGATATTGGCTAACGTGCTCAAGAAATATTATTTGCATTGTAACATGTTGATTCTATTCTTTGGCTCCATATATTATGGTACTTTTGGTAGTGTATTATTTTGGGCAAGGCATTTCTGTGTGCTCCACGTTTCATTCCTTTCCACTATGGTAATGTTTTGTGGTGACCTATTTTCAAATTGTATTTGATCAACTTAGAAGATTATGAATTATAATTGTTCTTGACAAACCTGGATGATTATGGAGACATAGAATGATATAAGTAAAGGATGATTTTGTTCGATGTATGTAAGAGATGCAATTTGATGTGATGCAAACTTGAAAGGACAAATCCAGACATTTTTAAGACTAGGAAAGTGTGCAACCAAAGGCAACATATTGTGAAATTATTGCAATGTTGCAGTTGGTGACAATTATTTCTATGGTGGATTTCCTTTTCATTATTTTTTCTTTTGGCATTGATTCGTTATTCAACTATGATAGCTGGTTTTTGTGTTTTGCACATTGTGCCTCACCGACAGTGAGTCTACCTGCAATGAACATCTTGGTAGTGAGCCTCTATTGTAAAAATCACCTTAACCGATGTCACCTTAACCGGTGTATCATTATTGATAATTATATTTCT
The DNA here is from genome assembly GCA_018584345.1 of Thuja plicata. Taxonomy (NCBI): domain Eukaryota; kingdom Viridiplantae; phylum Streptophyta; class Pinopsida; order Cupressales; family Cupressaceae; genus Thuja; species Thuja plicata. The sequence goes on along the minus strand of MU228167.1, from coordinate 23,552 downwards.
CAGTGGTTTTTCCCACCTTGTATTTTGATAGTAAATCTTGTGTTCATTGTGTATGGTACTTTTCTTATGTGCTTTCATGTTCATATCTGTTTTATTAATTGGATTGGGTAAAGTTTTGTTCTAGATTAATTGAGTTGAAGGAATTTTTTTTATGACAACCGATTCAATCCCCCTCTCAGTTATCTATATTGTTCAAGCATAGATGTGAAAATTTGAGAATGGAAGAAGGTGAAGTTATAGCGAGCTATTTTAAGAGAGTTGGCAGTGCAGTAAATGAAGTCAAAAACCACAGAGGCACTCTGATAGATGAAGATATTATAGAGAATATTTTGATGAATATACCAGAATTCTACAATGACAAGATCTCAACTATTGAGGAAGTTTATGATCCCAAGAAAATCACCAGAGAAACTTTTTGGCACTTTGACCACTTTTGAGATGAGGAAATTTGGAAAAGAAAAAGGAGAAAATTAAAATAGCATTTAAAGATACAAAGATAGAAGATTGTTTGAATAGTGATAGTTTAGATTTGTTGGAAGCAAACATCACAAGAAAACTAAAGAAAGTACCAAAAAATAAATAGGTATGTTACTTCTTAAATGTTTTAGAAGTGTACAGATTGGTCATATAACAACTAGGTGCCTGAAAAAAATAATAAAAATAAAGTTTAATGGATTCAATACGAAGGCTTGTTATGTTAATAAAAATGCCAGTATATCAGATGATGAACCAGATCAAGAAGATTTCTTGTTTTTTGTAGAAAAAGATGAACCTAGATTTGATATCTCTAACATTTGTCTGAAATCTAATGGTCACATTGAAAATGCATTATATGTTAGAAGAAATAGACATGAATGGTTGATTGATAGTGGATGTTCAAATCAAATGATTGGTGATATAAGTAAGTTTGTGAAACTTGAGAATTATGATGGAGGTTTTGTTAGGTTTGGAGATGATCAAACCATACAAATTGTTGGAATTGGTTCTATTACTTTTGATGGAATACATAACACTAAAAATGTTTACTATGTGAAGGTATTTTATCATAATATTTTGAGTGTTGGATAGATGTGTGAAAATGTTACAATGTTGTAATTTAGGATAATGGTTGTGAGATCCAGAAGAAGTCCAGAATTGTTATTGCAACTAGGAAAAGGACAAGTGGAAATGTGTATCAACTAGAAGGAGGTGCAAAAAGATTCTTATTATCATAGTTAAATGACAGTTGGCTTTGGCATCGGAGGATGTGTCACATTAACTTTGACAATTTGGTAAGGATAAGTTCAACAAGTGCAGTTATAAATTTACCAAGACTGAACAAAATAGACAATCATCTACCAGTTTGTTGGGTCTTGTACACATTGACCTATGTGTTCCAACCAATTCTCAATCAAGCCCTGACATGTCAACATAAGACCAAGAAAAAAATAATTGCATTTCTAGGAAAAAAATGGTAAATTCTTCTTTTTCTTGCTCTAATAAAGATGCTAAAAAATGGATGATCTTTGGATTGTCAGGAGTAACCAGATTTATTTCTTGTGTCATTTATACCAGAAATGATGACTTTTTCACTCTTAGGGGGAGTATATCCAATCTTCATTCTTGGGCACTTCAAAGAGGTTTTCACCTTCAGATACATCTTTTATTTTTACCTTTTCATGGTCTAAAGCTGCCTTTCAGTTTTCACCAAAATACCAATTTTTTTTCTTTATTTTTATTTTCAAATTTGCAACTAGAATATGGACTTGACTCCCAAAATATGTTGTGGAATCAAGCTCAATTAAGTTTGATTTATGACCACCTAGGGGTATGCCTTCATGCAACTCAAAGAATTTTGCTATAGCGTCATCATTTTCAAAGTGATCCAAGCTCGGTTGTCCTTGTTGATCCTAATTTATAAGTTCATGATAGACTAAAGGAATTTCATGATTTGTTTTATGCAATTTTTGGATAATAGGGGTAATGGATAGGACATGAATATAATCAAAATTGATGTTGCTATTGTCTTCCTCTAAGGATGTGCTAGGATCCCAAAACTTTTCAATCCAAGCCTAAAGACAAGTTTTCATGGTAGGAGGGGTATCATCCACATGCTTGTCTTCCAAAGGTAGAGCATTAGGGTCAATAAAGATATTGTATAGGGAATAGGAGCTAGATGAATAAGAATCCCACTCCCATTTATTGGAGTCAATTTTAGCATGGGTTTCCTTAGATTCCACATCATTGTTACAGGAACTCACATTTTCACATAAGGATACTTTAGTACTAGAATAACTAATTTAAAATGGCATAAATTTGAGTCCTCTATTCTAAGGTTGCATCTTGGTAATGATAGATTCTATTGCACCTTGCTTCTATGCTCCAAGATCACTACGACCATCATATCATTTCTTTTGCATTATCTTAAATCTTGGTCCATATTATTCTTGGAGGATTAGATCTTGACATCACACATTCAAAGCTCTTTCCAAGAGCAACACACACATATACATTCTACTATATTTGGCTATTTGTGGAGGTGGAGATCACAAAAATGGGGTTTTGACTAAGGCAAAAACCTATATAGCCACCCCAAAAACCCCTCTTTTTCAGATATTTGCAGGTGTTGTTTTGGGAGTTACAGGTTCGGGAATAGTGGAAAAAAGTACAGATCCAGATACCCTTTTCAGCAAACTTTCGAGATCCAAAAATAGAATTTTGATCCAAGACTTTTTAGGTCGATTGTGACCTAGGGCGCAATCAGAAATTCTGGCAAATGGTGACATTGACTTGAGAGTACAAATTGGAACTATCTCAGAATAGAAAAATATTTCTGGGTTTTGTTCGTCTCTATGTTTCCATTCTAGATCTAGTCTCAAATTTTCCAGACAGTCTCAGATTTTCAAGAAACTCAACACAGGATTCAAAAAATGGCATTTTTAGATCTGTTATGATGTGAGGTAGGCATTTTACTCCATTAATCTTTGCTTTCAATTTTAATATCCATTATCAAACAAACAATAAAATTAAATGTAAGGGGTTAAATTATGGCATTAGTCTCTTTTATATAAGAACATCTATTTTGCAAAGCCTATCTAGGAGATCAACCACATTTTATACCTTACAATAATAATCAATGGAAACCTTCTATGAATAGTCAGTACCCTCCTTGGAATAATCCTCAACCCCAGTGGCCAAATTACCCCAATCCTCAATGGAAAAATCTCTAAGGGAATTGGAAACAACCCCAAGGGGCATGGAAACCACCACAGGGTAATTGACAGTAGAATCAACAATGACGAGGAGGTTGACAATGGAAAAACCAGCCACAAGGATTCTTGTAGCCACCTCCTCAACCACACTAGCAAGCACTTTTTCCACCTCCTACCGCCACTGCTACACCTCCACAGCCTACTCAACTTCCTGCCCAATCTCAACTAAATTTTAACAATAGGCCTCCACCCCAAAAATATAATGTCTATGTAACATACCCTACCCAATACCCTGCCTATGCTATAAATATCAATGATATCCATTTGTGGTCAAGTACCACATTCCCTTCTCCAACTCCTCCTATTATAATAGATGTATCCTCAAAATAACTAAACCATCTGGATGAGTCCCATACTTCTCCAGTAGACACAACCACACCGCTTGATACAACCCATCCATCATCTCCTCCTTTCCCACAAAGGTTGCAAGATGGAAATCCTAAGCCTTCCGAAGATCACTCTTTTAACATACTTGATCAGCTCAAAAACATTAGTGTTCAAATCTAATTATTTCAAGCTATCAAGGATGTGCCAACTTATGGAAAGGCTATCAAAGATTCCTATTTCAAGAAACCTGGCCAAAAAAGAAAGGACCCCTAGACTATACATGTGTTAGGAAAAATTTCAAACATCATGCTTGGAAAGGTGGTTGTTCCATAATTTTCAGACCCTGGCAGCCCAGCTGTTGAGGTTACTATTAATGGGACAACAATCAAGAATGCTTTGATAGATCTAGGAGTAGCTATAAATGTTATGAAAAAATATATTATGCAACACTTCATAATTAAAAATCTCAAGAATACACCTACCTTTCTACATCTCACAGATAGTTGTATGGTTAAGCCTAATGGGATGGTAGAAGATATAGTTGTCACTTTAGAGCCCTGGTCATACCTTGCTAACTTCATGATACTATCGCCAAAAGCCACATTGGGGGGGGTATCCAATAATTATAGGATGACCCTAGTTAGCCACTGCTAATGCTTATATAGGTTGTTGCTCCAAAGATATGACCATATGTGATGGTCATCATAGTAAGACGTTAGCCTTATATCCACCTGCCCAACCAAAAATGGAGTTGACCGCACCAATCTAGCCAGACATAGGGGAAGAGGCTGAGGTAGTCAATTCAGTAGCCCATTTAATGATGTTTAAAAGAGACCCTTTCCTAAAACTTCAAGAAGAATATACCATGATCACAAACATTATTCAAAATCAGTATGGACCGAGTTTACCTATTATAGATTATTCATCTCCACATCACTGCTCCCTGCAGTCTTTGCATCCTAAATGTGAGTTGTCGCCATCTCCTATAGCCAAAAATCTCTACCATCAGTTGCTTCCCCATGTCATTCAGGTACCATCATTCACAAATTCTTCTATGGTAGAGCTAACCAAGCAATTATAAGTCTCTCCAGGATGTTGCTTTAACATCGATAGTCATCTTAATCTGCTGCAACAAAACTCCTTAGCTAATCTATTCAAAGATCATACCACAACATTTACATGGGATTATGGGGACACGAAAGGCCTAGATCCTAAGTTGTGTACTCATAGTATATATCTCAAAGAGGACAAAGCCCCTATTAGGCATTTTCAAAGACGTGTTAATCCTGCATTAAGGGAGATAGTCAAAACAAAGTTACAAAAACTTCGTAGTGCTGGTTTTATCTACCCTGTCTTAGAATGTCAGTGGGTCTCTCCTCTAGTAATGGTCCCCAAGAAAGGAGGCAAGTGTAGGGTATGTGTTGATTATAGGGAGCTCAATAATTCCAACATAAAGGACCACTTCCCTCTTCCATTCATAGATCAAGTGTTAGACTCCTTAGCAAGCAAAAAGTATTTTTCATTCCTCAATGGGTATAGTGGGTATAAGAAAATCAAGATTCTTCCTAAAGACCAAGAAAAGAATACCTTCACCTGTCCTTGGGGAACATTTTCCTATTCACTCTTACCCTTTGGAATTTTCAATTCTCCAACAACCTTTCAAAGGGTAGTCGTTAGTATCTTTGCTGATATTTCTAATGAATGTATGGAAATCTACATGGATGATTTCACTACATATGGAGAAACCTATGAGGAAGCATTGTCTAACCTTGGGAAATTTCTTCACAAATGTGAGGAACATAATATGTCCCTGAATAGTGAGAAATGATTTATGATGATGCAAGAGGGGGTAGTGCTAGGACATTATATCTCTTCTTGTTGGTATTCAAGTTGATCCTGCTAAAATAGAGATCATCATGAACCTACCCACACCAACCAAAAAAATTGATGTCAGAAGTTTCCTAGGACATGTTGGTTACTATAGAAGATTTATCAAAGACTTCAGTAAAATGGCTAGCCCAATGTATTCTCTTCTTACAAAGGACTCTGAGTTTTTATGGAACACCGCTTGTGATGAGTCCTTCCCACAGCTTAAGTATGTTCTTTCTCAGGAACCGATTCTAAGGGGACCCTATTGGTCATTGTCATTTCATATTCACATTGATGCTTCTGATTATGATGTGGGAGCTATGTTGGGGAAGAAAGAGGATGTTGTTGAGCATGCAATCTATTTTAGCAGCAAAAATTTGTAGGAACCTGAGATGAATTATACAGTCATAGAGAAGGAACTCCTGGCTGTCATTTATGCCCTCAACAAGTTTCACCATTACCTTATAGGATACCATATCTATGTGCATATTGACAATGTAGTAATTATGTATTTGACAAAAAAACCTACTATCATGGGGAGGTTATCCAGATGGCTTCTTCTACTCCAAGAGTTTGATATCACAATAGTTGATAAACCATGGTGAGCTAATGTAGTTGCTGGTTTCCTATCACGGTTGCAACATGCTGAGGATTCTCAAGTCATTGATGACAATTTTATTGATGATCACTTGTTCTCCATCTCATCCAGTACACCTTGATATGTTGACATTGCTAATTACTTAGCCTCTAACAAGGTACCTCCACACTTCTCATCCAAAGAAAAGAGACTTCTCATTGAGAAAAATTTCAATTTCTCTTGGATTTCCAACTGCCTATTTTATACTGGACCTGATCAGATAATGAGAAGATGTGTGAGGGAGGATGAGACCTATGATATCCTTCATGCCTACCATGATGAGCCTTTTGGAGGGCACTTTGTGGGAAAATAACAATAATGAAAGTCTTAACCACTGGTTACTACTGGTCAATCTTACACAAATATGTAGCAAACTATACTAGAAAATGTGACAGATGTCAAAGGATGGGCCACCCTAAAAAGTGATGAAATGCCTCTCTTTCCTCAAGTGGTAGTTACTCCATTTGACTAATGGGATTAGATTTTGTGGGACTAACCAACCCTGCATCCAATGATAATTCCTACATCCTAGTTTCTACAGATTATGTGACTTAGTGTGTAAAGGTTCAAGAAATGAAACATTCAAGGGACAATAAGGTTTCTAAATTCCTATATGAGGATATTTTCACAAGATATGGTGTGCCAAGGGAGCTAGTCACTGATCAAGGGGCATAGTTCACATCAACTCTGATCACAACATTGATGCATGAGTATAACATTCAACACAAAAAGTCCAGGCCATACCACCCCAAAGCTAATGGCCAAGAAGAGATCACCAACAGATAAATTGAGGCAATCCTAACCAAAATAGTCTAGATACACATGAAAGATTGGAGGAGTAGGCTTCAGGAAGCTATTTGGGCATACAAGACAGCTTGGAAAAAAACAACGAGATTCACACTTTTTGAATTGGTGTATGGGAAGTCTGCAATGATTCCTATAGAGTTTGAGCACAAGACATTACGCACATCACTGGAGCTAAAATCAGATCTTCCTGTGGCCTAGCGGGAATGACTCCTACATCTCAATACTCTAGATGAAATGCGGGAAACTACACTAAAACAAACAAAGATAGTCAGTACAACTAAAGAAATGGCATGATTCACATGTATAGAGAAAAATATTTGATCCTAGTGTCTGGGCTCTACTCTATGATTCACGATTCTAGGAAAAACAAGGTAAGATAACTTCTCATTGGTTTGGGCCTTATGAAATAGAAAAAGTCTATGACAATGGTGCAGTTCAGTTATCCACAATTGACTCTATGTGCTTGAAGCTATTGGTCAATTGACATAGACTTCATCTTTACCATAAACGAGCCACCAAGGATGAGTTCCTATGCCAATTTGAAAGTTCTCCTACAATTGAAGTACCTCCTACAGCTGAGCAGAATATTCTCCCACTCTGTTCTCTCTAATCCTCTTTTGTCATACAATTCATAATAAATTTTCCTTTTTCCAAGGAAACCACTCATTTCTATAATAAATCCATTTCATTCCATCTCACCTCATATCTCTTCCACATCACTCATATTTCCACCTCATCATTACATCCAAGATCTACCTTTCTCAGCATACGTCAACAACTCTTTTCCAAAATTGGGCATTCAATGGTAAATATAATCCAGGTATGCATATGCATTTATTATTATTCAATAATCTTACTTATTATCATATGATCAAAATTAATTTGTGTTTAATATATAGCAATCATTCCAATGTTACTGTCCTTTTTTCATGCATGTGAGGACACCAGCCACCTTTTTTGTTGGGGGCGGGATTTTTATTCTTTCTTTTCACTGCCAATATTATTTGAACCATTTTCCTTTCTCATCACACTTGTGCAGCCATTCTTGAGATTTGATGTGATAATCCCTGTGTGAGAAGTATTCCTTGCTAGCCTTGTTTTACAAATTATTTAAAAAAAACCCCAGCTCTACCAGAAATTTTAAAATCTCCTACCAAAGAACTTTGCGGATTTGCCTGTCACACAAATTTATAAGCATTGGCAGAGGAAAAATTTAGAATAGCTGGTATGTCTCAGAGAAAAATTTAGAGAGGTGTGTTTTGAAAACAACCAGCATTGGCAGAGTTGCGAATTTATAAAATGGGAGGTCTGCCTATACGGTATGAACTAGTCCACCAATTGTCCTTGTTGCAAGACCCGATGAGTGTTCAGATGTTCAACAATGTTGGGTGACTAACATATTTTCTTCATTTGAATGGCTATGATCAGGAAATATCAGTGGAATTTCTCAAAACTTTGAATAGTGGTGAAGCCCAAGTAAAGGGCCTAAGGGTGGACACTATAGAGGCAAGAATTTTTGAAGTTTTAGGTCTTCTCATTGTTGGCGAAGCTTTTCCTCATGGTCATGATGCACGGTTGGCACGGGCCAAGTTCACCATTCCAATAGACCCTACACTTGTGGCGAACAAGCAAGGAGCCAAAATATTGTCCCTACCTAGATTATATCCACAACTTGCGATACATGCCATTAGGTATTTGAACTATGAAGGAAGTTTTTCATTCTTACATGTAGTACATTTCAAATTGCTCAGTCATTTATGACATGGTTGAATTATGAATGTTCCAAATTTTCTTTATTCGATGCTAAATATGAGTTCAGAGGAGGTTAAGAAACGATGACAAAATGTTGTCACCCACCAAGGGTTGATTAAAATTTTGGTGTAAAAATATTTAAGAGATGCATCTCCCATGAACTGGGAGGAATATTTTTTGGCACGCAAAGTGTGGTAAAATGGTGCAGAACCCAAGAAGAGGGTTCATGAGGAATAAGAAAATATTCCAGCAAAAAATTCATTTCCTATCGAGGAGCCCTCTACTTCCAAACTTTCCCCTATGGAAGCAGAACAAGAAACTAGGAAAGAAACTTGGGCTTTGGGAAGTTTGAACCCTAGTATTGAAATAAGTGAGCATGATATTCCTACAGCTTCACAGGATCCTACAACTGTTCAGGACAACCAAAAAAAAGACAAAGGGAAAGGAAAAATAGCAAAGGATGTATTTGAGAAAGAGGTATTAATCACTTCTAATTACAACCCTATAGGTTCCAAAAGGAGGAAACTTGATGATAATACTTCTCCTTCTCCTGCGATTGTTACTTTCAAGGACACTTCTCCCACTCTTCAATTTCTTGCATCCACTTCTTCAAAGAAGAAAAGTGTTCCCAAGAAGTGGCTTGTAGCCACTGAAAGGACTCCTCTGAGAATAAGTGGTTAAATTTGTATGCAAGGGGAAGTAACAACTGATACCACTCCCATGGCCATGTAGGAAGGTGTTCCAAAAAATCCTATATAGGAACCTCTGACCGATGAACCCCAAGTGAAAATTGACAGCCCAATCTAGGATATGGGGGAAAAGGATGGTGCGGCTACATTGTTTGAAGAAGTCATAAATCAAAACAGGAAAGGGGAGGATCAACCCCTATTTCAAGAAGAAATCCAAGGATAAAATATTTTGGTTGCTACAGTTGAGTAGTTAATAGACCACAATGACTCATTACAGATGATATTATGGCAACCTTCATCTACACGTGACCCAATAGAACAACATGATGGGTAGTGCCCAGGAACATGAAAAACATATCAGGAAAAGGTAACACTCCATTCCCTATCTCTAAATTTTTTTATAAACAAATGCAATATGAAAAATCTATGTGGGAGATAGAAAGGAATGAGTTAAAGAAAGAAATAGATAGATAGACGCAATAAATACAAGATGTCTATTTCATATTAGATTCAGTGGTAGAGTTGATTACCTAGATAATGGAGTGTAGAACAACCCCAAGGGTATATGCATTATGTCTAGAGGAACAATTTATTATGTTTAAACTAATGAAAACTATTAGACGTCTCAACCAAAATATAGCCTCACCACAAGAATTTGTGGCTGCTTACGAGGGGGCACCTAATTCTATCAGGAATCTTCTCTGTGAATTGTACTTACATAACTATGTTGTTCCTTCTATTACTGATTGGAATCCCTTACTATTTATTGCAGATGTGCATTTGCCATCCCTTATGTCATATGCAAGAAATGAAATCAACCATGAAGATCAGTTAATGAAATATAAAGAAAAAGAACAGGCAGTTAAGCTGCCCCTACAACCTAAAAATGGTAAACCAAAACAAATGTATTATGATTGGCTACAGATAGTCTGTGGGTTTCATCTACCAAAATATAGGGAGAAAATTATAGGTCTCCGGAAACAGGTTTAAAAAAATATTGAATAACTTCCCTACCATGAGGGTCAAAGAGCATTAGAAGGCCTTATGCAGAGATGGGGTAGATTGACAATGGCACTAAGAAAAGATGAACCACATAGCCTAATTAATTTCAGGGCCACCATGCAGAGGGTTCACTAGTATATTCACTTAGGCAGAAAGGTCAAGCCAGAATTATGGTTTCCTCTTACCTTCCAACCACCTCTTCTCCTATGGCCATTATATAGTTGCATAGACAATGAAGTAAATGATTAGCAGGAGACTATTTGAAGGAGCAAGCTCGACCATAAAAATGGTTTCTATTAGCTCTGAGGTAGCACCAGTGGAGGTGAAACAACCATAGGGGATTTAGAAATGCTCGCCCAGATTCACAATGTGACAGTGCCTGAGGATCGACACTAGCTTTAGTAGGGGGCAATGATAAGGCATATTTATGCTATCTTTTCAATCCTAAGGATAGTTTTTTCCATGTCTTATTTCCTAGTTTCATTATAGTTTTCTCCAAACTAATCTTCTATCTTTATGATATTAAGTGGCATGCAGCCACAAAGACATCTGATATGTTTTTAAGACTTTGACATGCATACCTATCCATAAATGCTATATTAAATATGATAATTCTGTGGTTATGTTTTTATAAGTAAATAGTTGTTTGAATATAAATGTATGCATGTGTGTTTGGTTGATTTTATCTTGGATTTATATATTCTAACACCTTGGTGCAGATCGTGATATGTAAAGAGACATGACCAGGTAAATGTGCTCGTACGCTGGACAATCAGACCCGGTCCTGCAGCGAGCCGATCGACCAAGGAGTTAACAAAAATCATGTTGCAGTTGTGAGAAGATTAAGGTGGAAACAACTTAATGAGGATCAAGTTGAGAAGTAATCTTGTGCTTTCAAAGATCTAGGAAATAGTGAGAGGCTAGATCTATTCTTTTTTCCTGTTGCAACAGTTCCTTTCCTATTATTTTGGATATCTCTTTCCTTCTTTCTAGATGCATAATAAAGTCTCCGCTTGTTGTATAGTGTGAGAAGTTAGCTAATATATTTTTCCTTTAAATAAATCCCCACTCCTGTGTGAGGAGGGTGTTGTTAGTTTTCAAAAGATATAGTTTCCTTTCTATTATTTTACAGCTTTCATGAATACAATTGTACTTTGTTCTTGAATCAATGATAATGAAGTATTGAGAGATAATATTTTGTAATTGATTTTTGGATACTCATCCAAGGGGGCCCACTTGGTGAGGAATCCACATTAGGTAGATTCATTTCTTTATTTCTCATTCCTGCATCTTGTTATTTTAATTCTAAGTGTGAAACTGTTCCTGTAGCCAAAATTGCAGGTCAACTATTGCTTCCTGCAACCAAAGTAACAGAACAGTTGAAACATTGTGGTTTGGAGTTTCAATATTTTCATTCTTCAAGCTTTAATAATTCTGCATTCATTTCTCAAGAATTTTATTTCCCGCAGCCATAGACTAGCTTTCCTTTCAAAGCAATTTATTTCTTGCAGCAATAGCGTGGTCTAAGTCAATTCTTGGTGCATATATCTTGATGGCCCATTTCAAGTATCACATCCATGGGTTCATAATTAAATGAGTTTTTATGATAAGGAGGATCACTTCTCGAAAGGATATCCAATCCTTGAGTCCTAGTGATAAGCCTAGTTTGTGATCCCTTTCTAAAACCAATCACGGAGCTCACCTTAGAGGACTCAAAAACACCAAAAACACCTTTAGCCTTCACCTCAAGACCTTCCATGCTCAAATACATAGAGGAAGAAATATCAGGGTTTTCAGAGTGGGCTTTGTGAGGGGAAAGACCATAATCAATAGGGGGAGGGAGGGCTCCCTTCTCATCTGAGGAATCATAATCTACAAGCACAAGATTAGCATCAGTTTCCTTCCCAACATCAATGAACACATCATTCACCTAGGGGGATTCAAATACTTTTCAATGGGAGATTCCTTCTTCCTCCTAGCCAAGGTGCATTTCAAAATATCAAAAGGTTTATCAACAACCAGCCCCTTACCCTTATCCTTAGGATTGTAATCATAACTTAGGCTTCTTCCAAGGGGGTGTGGGGGGAGGAGCATCCTCCACATCATCATCACTTACCCACCCATCCTCATCGTCACTAGCACTACTAACAACACCCAACTTTGGGCCACTCATACCCCTAGGAGTAGAAGGGGGGCCCCTATTCCTAAAGTGCTAAAAATAATCAAGATTAGGCCTTGGTGGATCACAGGGAACTTACTAGGGTTGGCCTTATGGTCAGCAATGTTGGCATTTAAAGATGACATAAGGTAAAATTAAAAGGAAATGTAGAGTTTATACCTAAAATGGTTAAGCATTACCAGATGATAGTCATAAACACGAGTGAACCTCCTGTCCAAAGTAAAATAGTCCATAATTGGATTCAACACCTCCCTCCAAATATCTTTGATTTTATCAGGCACAAAATAGGTGTTATTCACCTTGACAAGCTTCTTCCTTTCCTGCTCGAATTTGGGTAATTTCTTCACTGCTTCTTCCAAATTTTCTTGTCACGGTAAAAATTGATGCCCTTCATAGGTAAGCCAGTGATTTTTTCTATCAATTCTTCATCCACCTAAAATGACATACCAAAGAGGAAAGATTTACATTATCCCACCCTTAAACAAAAGAATTGATTACTCTGACATCAAAACTATGAAAACGCTCAAGGAAAGGGGTAACCCCTCCCTTACTAAGTCTGAACCAAATGGTAGGATCATTCCTCTAGACATCACAGCTAGCAGTCTCAATTCTTCTCCTTTCATCCCCCATGGTAAACAACAGAAGACTTAGAATAATGCACTAATTTATAGAACAAACTTAAGATAGAAATGCGGCCCTCGGAGAATGAAACAAATGGTGTTCAAAAACCCATAAAATGTGTGAATGGATAACATGAGTAAAGATTTCATTATACTCCAAGCTCACACAAATCATCTTCATTATACCACAATAAATGGAAGTCATTTCTAAATTAGCAGGTTTTGTTATCATGATTACCCAACGCCTTATTGATTTTCCCAAATTTCCCATGTGTTTGATCATGAATAAGAAGAATTGTCAAATTATAATCCAAGTTGTCTTCCCCAAGCCAAGTGATTAATCTATTACCTTTGACCCCTAAATTGGCAAGGTGGTTGGCTACCCCATTAAATTCCCTATAGGCATGAGAAATATAACAATTAGTAAAGAATTGGATAATCTCCTTAGATTGAAAAATAATATTATCAATACACCAAGAAGATTTATCAACCCATTTCAAGCATCTCATGATATTGTTAGGGTCCCCTTCAATCCAGACATTCTTGCAATTAAGATCTCTCACAATTTTCAAGATTTGAAAAGCTCCCATGTCCTTGGACAGATGGTTTGACTGGATACCCAAGGGGAGACCCATTGATGCTAGACACGGGCCTTTCAAGTTCCTTATCACCCGCCCACACTCATCCAACCTCAAATTTCCATTGGCCACACCATCAAAATTAATCTTCACCCAGTTATTAGGAGGGAAGAGCTAGACTAAGCCTTCCCTGCAAGACTTAGGCTTAGAAAAAGGTATAGTGATATCCAATTTTATTCCCCAAATCTTTGATAATTTTAAATCATAATCCTTGTATTCCACTTTGGAGGGAAACTTTTGAGATCTAACTAATAAATTCACATTCTCCGCAATAGCCCCGCATATCTGGATGCTCACCACCTCTGGTGGGAGAGAATTGTCCCTAAAATTTTTGTTATTGTGTTCCTTCTAATCCCACCAAATGAGATGAGATACTAGAAAATACCACAAGCATTTGAGCACTTGATTGGAGGATGGGAAACACCACTGGAAGAAGAAAGACTGAATATCATTAGGAAGGACCCAACATCAATTCCATTTAGTGAGCACACTTGACCACATATACCAAGTATATTCATAGTGAAGCAAGAGGTGAGAAGATGGTTCAACCTCCTTTAGACAAAGGTAGCGTCTGTTAGGGAACATAAACCCTCGTCAATAGAGGTTAACAATTGTAAGAATCCTCTTTTGCACAAAAACCCATCAAAAATATTGAATTTGGGGGTGATATTTTTAATCCAAGCCCACACCAAAAGGGGGGGAGGATGAGAAAAATAGGACAACAAAGAGATAGCAGAGGCAACAAAGAAACTACCTAAAGAGGAGCCAACCCAAATCAGTGAATCTTCAACATCAGGGACAATATAAATAACATAGAGAGAGATATGAATGGGCAAGAAACCACCACTGATATCAGTGAGACTCACCCACAATCCTCCTCTCCAATAATCTGCCACTCTTATATCGAATCTTTGTATACACACATCTTTGAAAGGGGCCAAAGTTTGCATATCAAAGAGAGAAGCATCAAAGATCCAACATTCTTCCCAAGACCTTTCTATCATTCCCAATCTTCCATTTAGCTTCATTGGCCGCAACATCTTTAACTTTGAGTAATTTGTTCCATATATAGGATCCCCGAGGGATATCAGCGTAATGAAGTTTCAAAATAATTGAGGTAGTCCACAGCAAACAAAAACTTATTTTTCATATTATATTCCATTCTCTAATGTACCCATACATTCTCCAAATATGTTTATCAAGAAGGGAAATATTGAAGGTTTTAATACTTCTGATACCAAGCCCTCCCAAATATTTGGGCTTATAGATGTTGTCCTAGTGTTGGTTTCTTTTTATGTTACAACAAAAATAACAGCAACCTCTTCTTCTTATGACTGTTTTATAGAGAAGCCACCTCCAAATATTTATTCATGCAAGAAGAGGACCAACTAACAAGCACTCTTACAATAATTCTACTCTTTAGGTTCTGTTATACCAAGGGGGGCTACCCTATAATACCTTCCGATATCTCTATATGATATTATCAAGAAGTAATCTCACAATAACTCAACATAACTGGGAGACACTAGATAATTGACTAATTACCCATTGAACATCAACCATAGAATGGAGCATGAGATAGGAATTCACAACAAGCTTGCACAATATAGACTTAATGGATTTAATGTTTGTTTATAGGAGAACACAACCAATATGCAACTAAATATGCAATAGTATAGAACTTGTCAGCTTTAGATCAGTGCTTTATCCATTGGGCTATACTCTGATTCAAATATAATATACTGAAATCAATATTCGTCAAAGATTCTAGGCAATAACACAATTATCCCAAACCCCTACTACCAATAAAATCCTAGCACATGTCAAATGAATCTATGCATTAATCAGAGCCTCATTTAATCCGATCCTAGATTAGAACTCTCAAATAAGTACATAAACATAGAGAAAGTCTATGCTAATGAATTAGAAAATGCATAACTCACAAGAGACATAACACAGGAGAGATTGGAAAATTCATAACTCACAAGACACATAACAGCTATCTAGTACAAACTATACTATATTTCCCCCTTGCCTGAAACTTTGTAAACTTGCTTGCAATCCAATTTGCCAGCCCTTTGCAATGATCTTGGGAATCCTTTTATATAATAGGATTGCAACAAGCTACATATCACTTGGAATAAGGACAAAATAAAGGACTCAACAAAAATAAAAAATAAAAAATGAAGTGATAACCACTTTTGTTACAATATATATTCAACATATTTTATCTTTTGACCGCCTGGGTGCTTGTAACTACTTCAAAGTTGTTTGGAAGAAGCCACCTAGAATCTGTCATCTTTGTTCTTTTTGATGTAGGATCTTTACCTTTGTCTGTCTCATTCACCAATCAGGAACACTGCCACTTGTTTTCTTTCACACACTGCCACCTTCTCCTTGATCAAATGCATCAGATTTGTCTTTCCAAGAGGTATAAACCTCATCAATTGGCCAATCAAAACCAATGACTTCATCTTTTTTTTCTGTTAATTTCATCCCAACTAGCACTTGCCTTCTCAATCTCCTCTTTCCAGAATTCAAAAAATGCTCAGGCTTTGCCAATAATTTCCACAGTTTGGACAAATAAGAGCGTTCTTTCCAAAGTAATAATACTATTGGTCCTGGTGGCCAATGCCTCATTCATTTTTCTTAGCCATAATGCCTCACTCTTTATATCACCACTCTTCTTGAAAAGCTTAGGAAACATCTCATATCTATCCTTTAAATATTCTTTCCTCAAAGTTTCTATCTTTCTGATGATGATGCTTCTCTTGATGTCCATGTCCACCATTAATTTCAGGCATTTATAAGTACTGGTTAAAAAAATATCAACATTGTTTTCTTCCTTAGATATGGAATAGAATAATTTCAAATCAGCCTTCTTTCCTTTCCATCTATCCATGATCAAGCCTCATTGATCCTTGTCTATATCATATTCATTTATTATGCTAATAATATTTTTTCCAAGCATATAAAGGGTAGTAGGACTTAATTCCTTAGTACATTGCATGAGGGTGGAATGTATTTTATCATAGTACCTCTCTTGTACCCATGCCTCTTCTTCTTTAAATGTCGAGGACTCTTCAAGACATTTCTTCCTTGATTCTTCCAATCTGGTCCTTTCAGCAATTAGTTTTTCTTTTTCTTATTCCAAGTCAGCTTGGGTAACTCAACTTGACAACATAGGGGAAGGAGGGAAAGTTATAATTGGGCTAGATGTACCATGATGATGTGGATGCTGTGTTATAATGCTTTGAGGATAATATTGAGATACATGTTTTCCCTCTAGGATAGCAATTTTCTTGTCCTTTTCAATGGACTTTACCCTTTCCTCATTATATTCTTTCATGACTATCTCATATTTTTCCCTCAGGCTTTTGATTTCTTCTTCATGTTTCTCAGCTACCTTCATGCAAAATTTTGCTAATTCCAGGGTAAGACTAGCTGCTTCTACCCCTGAGGCACCTGCAACTCTCTTTACTAACAAGATTCCTGAGTGTTCATCATGGTCATCTTTACCATTATTCTTATTGTCTATCTTCTTTAAAGACCACATTACCAGTGTTGCATGGTCTTCACTAAATTTGACACCAGTAGATGTTCCACTAGTGTGCATTGGTTCGGTCTCTTTCCTAACAACATCAAAGATACTGACATCAGCAAGATCCCAGAGTGGCAAAATGAGAACTCCTTTCTTCACTAATTCTCTGCCTTCTTCAGGAGTGATGTTATCAAACTTACCTATCATCTCCTATTTCACTTCCTTTTCAATGTCATCTCTATCCCTATCAGGTTGGTCATCTTGCAGCTTTTGACATTTTTCTTTAAATTCATTAATATGAATTCTCCAAAGGAATTGGATAAAGGCCCTGGCTTTAACAAATTGGTCATCAGAAAATAATTCATCACTAGCTTGTTTAGTGATAGGGTCCATCTCCTTTCTATCAAATTCAGCTACTGTTAGATCCATTGCAACTTATTTGGGTGCCTCTAGCACTCCTTGCAATTCCTGGGCTATAACAAATATATGCCCTGTATTCCCCATTTTCACTAATTGCTCAGCAATGATCTATTCATCCATGTGCATGGGAGATTGAGAAGGGGAATAAATTTCACCTTTTTGTTTTTGTTTTCCTTCCACCCTTTGCATTTTTGGAGATGGTAATGTTTGGGTACTGGTGTCTACTAGCCTTTTCCCCTTTTGATAAGAATTCTTTTCAACTCTGGGTAGGATTGTGTTATATCCTCTTTGTTGGTACACCACATATTTCCCTGGGGGAACAACCCTTCCATGTGAAGCTCTGCTCAGAATAGCCTTAGCCTTTTCTGGTTCTGTTTCCACCACCTTCTTCTTCTTTTGGTCTAGGGCTTGCATAATGTCTTCAAAGATTCCCATCAAGGATTCTACCTTCTTTGCCTAGGGCATAAATACTTTCAAGGGATCGTGTGTTTTTTCAAAATGGCAGATAAAATCTAAAGATTTCTTATATGCTAACCATTTTTCTTTCTTGATCTCTTGTTCCATAAGATCAAACTGATTTATAAATATATCTTCAGGGAAATTAAATTGATGATCTAGAGCCAAACATTTAGTTCTTTTCCTGAACATATCAATGATGAATCCCTCATTGTCTGCACATCTTACCACTGATGTTGCTAACTATTATGGATCCAAGTATTTGTCAATTTGGGTCCATCACCCTTTGGTAAAGAAGAAATGGTGAAATTTTGTGATGGTAGGGAATATAATACCTTTCATCTTTCCAGTTAAATCTTCCTCTTGCAACCCACCCAGTTGTCTAAGAATTTCTGCCAGGCCAATCTTGAGTGGAACCTTTTAAGGGAGGACATTTGGAGTTCCTCTAAAACTATAAACCCTAATAATTATTGAGACGATTGAGACAGGATAAAGAGTCAAGTCACCCCAATTATGAACAATTAGGAACTCTTTAGCATACTCCATTGGTCTCAAAAGTCTCAACACATTTGTGTGAATCCTAGGGTTATTTGTACATAACAATGCTTTGAGCCTAGAGGAAAAACATGTATCAAAATTGATCAAACTGGCCTCTTTCCTATCCCAAGAAAAATCTGTACTCCATAATTGAATTGGAAACTCCTTATCATCTTGAAATTTGGTAAGATCCATTTCTTCTTCAAAATAGTCAGCATTATTAAATAATATCATGTGCATCATCATAGAATACCATCCCATTGGCTTGGCTATCTTAGAATCTTTTATGCCTACCAGACCTTGATGCATCAAGTCAACAATGTAATTAGCATAGTAAAAAATAATAGAAAAATGCGGATGCAAAATTTGAACCACCATAAGCATAAAATGAATGGGCATTTTTGTCTCCTTATCTTCTCCCAGAACACGACACAAGGCACTATACATCCCTCTAGCCTTGCCATTAAAATAATCTAATTTGAAGGGCTTTGGTGTGTTACGGCCTACTAAAATTAAACCCCCTATCTTATTGAAATACCCTTTTAAGGCCTCATTTTTGAAGTATTCCCTTTATTCTTGTACACCTCTTTGAAGAATTCAAAATCAATGTCATCCATCTGAACAAAAAGATCACTCAACTTGAAGACTTTTATTATCTCATCAGTTGTTACATTCAGTAGTATGTTTTCGTATGTATCTCTCAGAACCCTATACACCTTATCATGGGCTTTGTATATTGTAATTAACAAATTTGTGTCCATAAATACTCCAGGAACTATTAATTTTCCTACATCCAGATCCTATATATTACAGTCTAGGGTAGGAGCATTTCTTTGGCCGAAAGCAATTTTGAACAGAATAAGACCATTTATGCTAACCTTGGCATCCCTGGCCCATCTTCCCGTATCATATAAACCTTCCCCAACTCTAAAATGAGGACTTACAGACACTACCTTTTTTATTTGAGTAGAGTCATTAGTGGATCCATTCAGCTATTGTAAAAGATCATCCCACACATTCCTATCTTTGTAATCTACTTTACCAGTGAACTCAATCCTAGGGGCCATTTTATGAACTTAGGGCTTCTTACAGTAACATTATTAGATTGTATGAATACTCTATTTATCTTTTATAACTTGAAACCCTACTGCAAGTATGAATTTTTATGTTTCAATAGAAAACTTACCCGTTCTGCAATTTGTTACACAAAGTGCGAGATTGCTGCAACTTTGAGTTTCGCTTCAATCACTTTGATGGTTACGGAAACTTTGAGCTCAAGAAATGAATTATATTCTCAATCAAATCTATCTTTGGCATTGAATTTTATTGAAGTGGCCACACACTCTATAATAAATTCATCTGGTTTGAACGTTCGCGGCTCAACGGTTCATTGAAACCAGTCTTTAACTTTTAAATATGAACCGTAGATCTTATCAGCATCTCATCTCACTGTGTGTCTCTCATCACTTTACAGAAACCACTATTCATCCTGGACACGTGTCAGCATGATTTGATTGCTTAAACATTAGATCTCAATCACTTTAACACCAAGTGATTAAGTCAACCGTCGGATCAACCTTTAGATGCTCAACCTTTAATTCCTTTCTCACAACCTCAGCCAGACCCACTGGGACACATGGCATCACAACTTAATGGCTTACATGTTAGATCTCGATCACTTTGTCATTAAGCAATCAAGTCAACTGTTAGATCTTTTTTGAATTGTCAGCCCTTTAATCTATGATCACCTTTACTACTAATGGAACCCACGTCATCTTTAGGACACACAACAATATGACTTAATGACTTGAATGATAGATCTTACGCATCTTTAGATTAAGAAATTAAGTTAGTCGTTGGATCAAAAGGGAATCTTACTGTAGTTTAACAATAGTTGTTAACAAATCTCGGGTCTGCCACTTGCCACGCGTCGTCACCGCTTAATGAATTACACATTAGATGGTGCACATCTTGATCATAAGAAATTAAGCGGACCGTTGGATCTATCTGCACTTTAATCTCCATCAAACTTTGCAACAGGGCCCACATCACTGTAGGGACACATGTCATTCAGACTTATGACTTATAGGATAGATCTCGATCATCTTAAGATTAATTCATTAAGTGGGTTATTATATTAAAACATAGCAGCTTGACACATAATGGTTTAATAAAGACTTGCGAGATTTTAGACTTAGGGATTATTAAAGTGCCAAGGCGTTAGGAATTTACAAACTATTGAATGCATCCCCACTTAAAAGAACACATGGTGGACACATGACTTAAGTGACAAAAAGGTAATGCAAAAATAGAAACCACTCTGATGCTTAGGGTTTGAAGACAAGATTTATACTTTGAAAATTGAAGGCAAGGGTTTCAAAAATTTACATAAGACCCTTTTCTTGTAAATTTAGACCAAGAACTCATTGTTTTGGAAAAAATTTAACCAGACCTAACAGTGGCTCTTTCTGGGGATGAATACCTCCTACAGGTATTTTAAGAATTCAAAATCTTAGGGGAAGAAGACCAACCAAATAGTAAAACTAAACTACTCACACAACATAAAAGCAAACTAAACTAAGACAGAAAGAACACACTTGTAGAAACACACTATATACACAACCTAATGTTCATGGATGATTAAACTTCAAGAGAAGTATAACTTCAAGAACTATCCATGAACTGGCAGTTCTAAAATGATGCCAGTAAGTTCTTTCAATAAATAAGAATTTTTCCCATACCTCTCATGGACAATATATGGTCCCAGCCAGATTGGTTCAAACTTTCAATGTTTTCCTTTATCTTTTAATCTGGCATTCCACATTAGGACATAAATTGTCTTGAGACTTCCCTTTTATCATACAATTTTTTTACCTACAATTGAAGCTTAGCATTTTTCACAGAAGCTTCCCTACTAGTTTCATCCAATTCCCCCAGGTCATGAATTTTGAATTGCATATCACTGTCAATATCATCATCATATATTTGGACAAACTTGTACATTTGCATTAGATTATTTTGGGGCAGTCTTTCTTGAATCCCATAGACTAAATCAAAGAGTGCACATCCTATGGCCTTTTTAGATGTCACTCTATCTTCCCATACAACCATTTTTAACTGTGAGTCCCATGCCTTCTTATTTGTATCTAGAACTCTCTTAATTATATTAAGCAGGATTTTGTTGGTGGACTCAGCTTGGCCATTCCCCTGTGGGTGGTAAGGTGCAGAGGAAGATGTATGAATGCCATATTCACCACAAAAATTGATAGACTCCTCAGATTTAAAACACATAACATTGTCTGATATTATTTTCTCTGGGCACCCAAACCTGGTGATTATGTTCTTCAACAAAAAATCAATTACTACTTTATTGGTTTCTCTTTTAGTAGGGATTGCTTCAACCCACTTATTAAAGTAGTCAGTAGCTACAATTATCCATGCATGTCCTCCACTAGATTTAGTAGCTATTTTCCCTATAAAATCAACACCCCATTGCTGAAAAGGGGCTTGAACTTCCACTGGTGTAAGAGGTACATTACCTGAGAATTTTAGTTTACTAAAGAAATGTTGGAAAGCATCACATTTCTTAACTAGTTGATGAGCATCCTTAAAGATACTTGGCCACCATAATCCTACTCTTAAAAACTTATGTGTTGTAGTCTTGGCCATGTAATCGCCACCACACACTCCATTGTGCATTTCTTGTAGAATCATGTCTGCTTGTTCTCTATCAACACATTTTAGTACAATCCCTTCAGGATTCCTCCACCACAACTCATCTCTGATCAAAGCAAAATGGATTTCTTGTAGCTTTAAGGTCCTTTTCTTATTCTCATCCATCCCCTATGGACAGTTCATTCTTCACAAGTAATAAATAATATTTTTGTACCAATCATAGTGGTCAAGGTTACAGATAAAAGGTCTTTGTTCCTCCTCTAGGGTATTGATATGGTTTGCATCCAAGTTTGTGTTAGCCATCAATTTGGCTAAACCCATTCCTTTGAACAACTTAGTGATTTTAATTTCTATATTAAACTCCTGAATCCTATTGATCCATCTACATCTCTTTCCTGACACCTCTTGTTGAGTGAAGATGCACTAATACATTTTGCATCAATTTGCGACGGCTATGTGTCGCAATTACGTCAGCTATGTGTCGCAATTACGACACTAGTAGACGTCGTTGTTTTTTAGTCGCAAATTACGACGTCTTCGATTATCGTCGCAATTGCGACTCTAATCCGTCGCAATTCACTATTTCCATCCCCGTCCAATCCTCGTCGCAATTCTTCCAAATGTGTCGCAATAGCAACGCCAAACAAAGATTATTGCGACGGCTGGACGGGCGTAGCTCCTGCACCGACACAACAGAAGGTCCGTCTCAATCAGTGGGGGTGTGTCGCAATGGCGACGTACATGCGACGGCGTAAGCCGTCGCATGTACAGCATACCCGTCGCAAAAGCTTGGCCGGGGGTCGCAATGGCGACGCGTATGCGACGGAATTTTTGTTGACTTAACAGGATTGTCGTCTCAATATTTATGCCTTGCGACGGCTTTTAGTGGATTACGTCCCAATTGCGACATTTGCGCTGGTAAACAAAAAAAAAAATAGTTGTGTTTATTATAATGGTGGTGTCCTACTATTATAATAGTGGTGTGCCAAGTTACTGGTTTGCGTTTGGGGATGGGTTTGGATACAAGAACCCGGTACATTGGTTCGTGATTTTTTTTTTCGTTATGGTTTGTATGGGTTCATGTGTGTGTGTATATATATATATATATAATTATTTATATGCACTATATATACAAAAAAAACTAAAATAAGA
>MU228166.1:508927-542922 GCA_018584345.1 Thuja plicata | reverse complement strand
ATACTATGGTGGATAAACAAGGCTATAAGGGTTTAGGGCTTGGTGTTAATGAACATGGCATTAAAAACCCGATTCATTCATCCCCTAAACAAGATATGCATGGTATAGGTTTCCCGCCTTCTCAATTTAAGGTGGTTGATCTTAACTATTGTCCTCCTTTTCATGTTCTTCTTCCAACACCTTCCTTAGATCACCCTGATACTCCTCAAGATGTGGCTAAGAAAGTGTATGCCCAGTTAATGAATTCTAAGAAAGAAATCTTTAAACCCATGCCGAAAAATGCTCTCTCTACATACAAATGTCCTTTTCACTATAGTAATACACATTTACTTGCTTATTGTGTGCATTTAAAACTATATGTTAGAGAAAGAGCTGCTTTAGGAATTATATCTCATTCCCGTGCGGTATTACAATTTCTTCATAATTTTGATATAGGGCATTCCCCTCGTTCTTCTATAAATTAGATAATATTTTTTCTCCTCGTCTCTTAAGTAGGGGGCAAGAGGTATTTCCTTCCAATCTTCTAGGATCCATTATTCTCTTAGCATGTATTTGATGACATGTAACTGATTGAGTGTTTGATAATGTTCAGTTGAAGATAATGCAAGACATTAAATTAGTTCATGGTTTGTATTGTCATTGATGTCAACTTGATATCATCTGTACGGTCATGTATATAATGCCAAAGACTTTAGAGAATCAATGGAACAAAGGTTATGCTTTCAGCAATGCATAAATGTCAAGTATTCACCAAGTGACAGACAACACCGATGGAGTGCACACCATCGGTAAAGGCAAAGAAGAAAAGTCACAGTGATACCCGACGAGTAGAAGACAGTGTTACCCGACAAAGCAAAACCATAGGATGCCCGACGAGCTGAAAACAGTTGCTCGACAAGTAAAATCCAATGATGCCCGACAGACGGAGATCCCGAAGCTAACTGGAGTCACACCGACGGAACTGGCAGTTGTAACCGACGACTAACTGCAGAGTTGACCGACGGAACAGAGAGTTCAAAAAATGACAAAATATCTAGCTAGCAAGAGCTAAAGATAGACTTAACTGGTTGTTTTCTTTGTTTTATTTGACCAGAGTTAAGTAATTGATTTAAAGCTGATTTAAAGTTGATTTTGAGTGGCTTTCCAGTTTTGCATGGCTTAGTGGAGTTTTTGGATTAGTGAGAGTTAAATTTTCAGTAGTTTAGTTCTTGTTTTGTGGGGTTTTCTCATGCATCTGACACTTTGGAGTTCTTTGGCCTATATCTTGTATTTCCACCTCTTTTGAGAGGACCTCTTTCTTTTTGCCTTACTTTTGCATGTTGCAAAAAGTAGGCATTATTGTATTGGAGCAGTTGTACCAGGTTTTTGCAGATTTTATAGAGAGATCGATTTCTTCTAGCTATTTTCTAATTTATTGATTTGATTGTGAAGTATTGATTTCAGTTATTGTGTTGTCTACCTTTATTGAATCAATTTTCCTTCAAGTTACAATGCAGAATATGATGGCTCATAGTGCAGATTTGTGATTGTGTTTTCTGAATTCAGTATTAAACTGTGAAAACGTTATAGTTTTCCTCTTTAGTGGTGATAAAGAAACCTGTCATAGAGTTATTTTTGCGGGGTTTGTCTAGCTGGTTTGTGTTCATTTATCTTTGAAGGATCTCCTGAATTTGCTGCAAGTTTAAACATTGGTGTATCACCTTATTAGTATAGTTTTTTTTTCAAAGGCATATCCTTCTATCTCTTTCCTCGTTCAGAATTTGTGTAGGTGATCACACGGAGGAAGTCGGCCTATGATCCAGAGATTCGTTCTCGTTCCCACCAGTGACAACGTTTCCATGTTCAAACATGATTGAGAGGTTTCAAACTTTGCATCACAGGTGTAATCCTAATTGACAACAACTACAAGAAGCCTTTTTGAATATGTCGGTGGCACCATGCATCAACAATTAAATTTAGATCTTGTGAACAACCAAGGGAGACAAAAAAGATGGAACACGAAGATGGTAGTCGTGGTAAAAAACCAAAAAGCAATGAGAAGGTATGTAAGAAAATCAAAAAACCAAAAGTGAAGTTGTATTTATAAAATATAAAAGAAGAAATTAACATTTAAACAATCTAAAGTGGGAAAAATCACTGACAAAAGGCATTTTAAAAGAAAAATCAAGTTAGGAAATATGGAAGAAAAGACAGAAAAAGTCACACTTGCCAAGATAGAAAAATTAGAGAAAGGCAAAATTAAAAATAAAACTCCATATAATGAAGGGACCAAAATTATAAAAAGGGGTTGGAGTTCATTATTTTTAACCATTCGAAGAACCAAGTGCACAAGGATTGCAGGAAATTGGCAAATTGGGGGATCTAGTGTCGAGCAAAACTTGCTTGTTACCATCGTACGATAATTATTAGCTAAAGCCGCCACCGTATGAACATCAGCTTCGCCCCGCCACCATAGGGGAGAGGACCCAGTAGTTGAACACGTTCCAATGGTTGTGATAGTAGTTCTTAACTTAATACCCATAGTTGTTGATTTAATATCTAATATTTTTGACAACATTGTACCAATGGTTGTGACTTTAAAGTTGTTTTTGCTAATCATGACTACCCATAATTGAATGAAATGTACCCTTTGTTCTAAAAAGCAGCCAATAGTGTGATGCCACATCAGATGCACAACTATTGGGGTACCTAATTCACTATGATTGGTCTCACTTTTTTTTTGGGCTGTTTTGGACACCTTGGCAAAAAGCATGCTGAAGTGGCATCATATTTGATGATGTGGCTCTGAAACCTTAGTTATAAGAAGGAGACTCGCCAAGTAAGCTACTGTAAAAAAATGGGAGTGATTTGAAATTTCCACGTAGGTTTTTGAGAAGCCCGAAGTTAGGGTGCACAACTACTGGGTCCTCTCCCCTATGTGATTATTCGCTCTGGCTACTGTACAGATTGCACAAATTCATTTCGCCACCATACAAGTTTCACAAGCTCACCTTTCCATCGTACGAGTTTTTCCAACCACCATACAGGTCTCACAAGATCATCCTACCATCGTACAAGTTTTGCTAGCCATATGTACAAAAGGCCTCTATAGTTTTTGCCACCGTACGAAGTATTCAAATTCTATTTCCACTATACGAATATATACTTGTTATTGTCGTACAAGTGCAGAGGGATAAAAGTTTCATTGTCACTATACGGGAGCCTCCTCTACTTCGTGTTACCATACGGGTCATATGGATTCTATTGTTTCTGATCGTGGTCATATGAGGATTGTTGTGGCCATTCCAACTCATCACCATACAAAGTTTAATAGGGATCCCTACAAGTGTACGCCTACGACGCATAGGTGCCACCACTATATAGAAGGTTGTCCCTCATGAATGGAAGCCTCCAAGTGTTATCAAACCAACTCTAGGTGTTGTCATACGAAAGATTCACATTGTTGTACGACCAAAAAATAACATATTCAAAATTCAATTACAAAAAGACAAACAAAAATTAGCAACTTCCAAGAAACAGATGGTGATTGTCAGTTTTGGACACCCAAAATATACATGAAACCATTACACCACCAGGCAAAAGGAGAAAAAATAAAGGATGGCAACAAGCAATAGCTTGAAACTCAAGATCTCAAGGCCACAAGTACAGAATGAGGAGATAATTAAAATCGATTATCTTACATAGGAAGGGTTGAGTGACATTGAGTGTCGCAATTGGGGGCACAAAACATATGGAATGATGAAATGAAGAAAGTATTGAGGCACATAGAGGTGGATAAAGCAATACAAATGCCTATATTTAACATCAAATAATTTGAATAGGTGCTAAAGGCAATGGTAGTGTGCTATGATCGCAACACACACCAAACTACTATTCCTTATCGTGGTCAGTGCTCCATCGCAATCTCCTTCCAACCATCAGAGTTTACTCGAATATTCAGAATACTATGCAAAGGAGTAACGTTGCCCAAGAAACTACCCAAGAAGATGACCGCTGATCAGAAGAAACACTTGCTAGAGCTAGTATGTAGAAGTGATTTGACAGAGAAAGATTGGAATAACATGTGGAATATTAACAACAACAGGGAGTGAAAAAGACTTTCCTTTCCACAACCGTCTGGAAGTGCATTCTGGATGTGATCGAAGTCACCTCACAGGTGCAAGCCGCACATCTGACATAGTCGCATGTGGCAAATAAATCTTATAATAGGAATAGGCATTGGGTAAGATATACAATTGAGCGACAATGTTGTCCAACATAATATGAGAGTTCTTTTTACTGAAGCACAAATCATTTTATATGGCACACCATGTCATTAGTCTTTACTTGGATGCAGTACGAATGCAGGTGCCCTTAGATGCCCGTGACATAGTTCAATATAATCATACAAGCAACTAAATCTGACACACATGAACCTCACTTTCCTCTTAAGGAGAGATCATGTTTGCATC
The DNA here is from genome assembly GCA_018584345.1 of Thuja plicata. Taxonomy (NCBI): domain Eukaryota; kingdom Viridiplantae; phylum Streptophyta; class Pinopsida; order Cupressales; family Cupressaceae; genus Thuja; species Thuja plicata. Next base: position 538,471 of record MU228166.1, on the reverse strand, counting down.
TTGGAGATTATAGTATTTAGGATTGATGCCATTGTTAACAACAGTTGATGGAGCAAACAATTGGGAAAGTGGCTAGTCTTTTGGGTTGTCATGGAGGAGATAATTCTATGTAAGTAATTGGAGGGTGTGAAATTGAAGAACAAATTTTTGGAGAAGAGCTAATTCAACGATTTCTTTAGATAGAATCAAGAATGGTCATATGCATGTTCAAGGCTACTAATTATTTTTATTTCGTATAATGTCAAAGGGATTCCAAGGAAGTGCTAGTGACATTCTAGAAATTTTACAATTTCCAAAGACATTTGACAAAGATGCAGAGTGTAAATGAAAGATGTTTGACTAATTCACTTGGAGTGTTTATCCTTAAAGAAAAGTTGTTGGTGATTGGCTACTTTATGTTAGTGATCAAGATACCAGACTACACACTAGATGATGAGATGATTACAAGCTCAAATGAAGTAGATCGAGAGATAACTTAGTGTTTGCTTCATAAAAATCAATTATCTGACTTTCTTCGCAAAATGTATAGGTTTCAAGTTATACTTTTGTAAATAGTGACTTTTGTTACTTTTGGTCAAGGTTAATCAATTGACTCTTTTTGCACAAAATTTTAAGGTTAATACCTTCATTCTACTTGTGCAAAAGTGAGTTGGTTATTAACCCAAAAAAGAAGATAGTTAGCAAAAGAGATGCCTATAAATGCATGGACATTTGTAATGTAAAGGGGGGACTCATATAAAGGGGGAAACTCTAAAGAACTTTGTAGAGAAACTTTTTGAAAACTTTAATATTCACACTTTGTACCTAAGGGATTTTGAATTTGTATATGTTCACAAGGATAACAAATAATGCATTTGATTTGTATATCTTGAAAATGATTCTCAATTATTATTATCAATTTCTCGTATGTCAATTGATAATCCCTTTGTGTACCTATGTGATCTATTAGTTTTCAATTCAAATAACATATATAAATGATGAAACACATTCATACCCTGGTATCTTGGTTTGAAAGTGCTAAGGCAAATTGTTTCTTTGTATGTGGAATTATGTTTCCCTTCTTTCATCACCATTGCATATCCAAACATATTCTTGTGTTTAGACCCCTTTTGTAATTGTTTTCAATCATAAAGTCTTACTTGATATTTGAATGTCTCCTAGTAAGGTTTTTGTTATCTATTATCTTTTAAATCGATTAGATTTCCACAATCCATTGAATTTAGAGTTGAATTTCTGGCTTAGATTGTGTATGTTTTTAGCATCAACGTTTCGGATCACACTCCGTGATCCATCATCAGGATATCCTGATGATGGATCACGGAGTGTGATCCGAAACGTTGATGCTAAAAACATACACAATCTATCCTGATGATGGATCACGGAGTGTGATCCGAAACGTTGATGCTAAAAACATACACAATCTAAGCCAGAAATTCAACTCTAAATATTATCTTTTAGTTTTGTTTTTCTCCTTTTTGTACTCTTAAGTGAAAGGTACACAAAAATACAAATAACCTCATTATAGGAGGGAGTTGCCCCTTTAAATCACATAGGAAGATTTATTACATAACAATCTCTCCAATTGTTGGCACGGTTGTCACTACTCACAAGGCAAACAAGGTCAATTTTAAAGAAACATTCGTACTGTCAAATCTGTTTACCAACACGATCATATAACAAAAAAAAATTATAGGAAATATTAAGCTTGAATTAATAAATACCTCAAAAAAAAATTCCAAGAAAAATGGAGCGATGCTATTTCCCTTGCTCCATTTACATGCCAACCTTCATTTCACCTTTGATTTACCAAAATATAATAATTACACTTCAAAGAAGAAAAAAGGATTTGGAATGAAGGATACAGATCATTACGATTTTTTTTTGGACAAAAAATGTACAATTTTACGACTACAATTTGGAAGGGAAGTAAAATATGGTACAAACACAAGAGGGCCTCACATGAATATAACTTAGATTTTCATGTCTCTCAGTTGCTGCTCCTAAAAACTAGGCTTCTGCAAAACTTTTGTGAATCGAACATCTCCATTCAATGCCTCCCCAATAAATCTTTCTGTATCCTCCATGGTTACAGAACCCTTGTATAGGGCAAATCTTTCTTTACGAGGCTTGTAGGCAATCAAAACGGTGTCCATGTCCTTAAAGCCAGATTTGTCAAAAGCCCGTAAAAATGTCTTTTGTTTAGCTGCATCCAGTAGAGAATAGGACACTGCATCTTTTACCTCAAACCGCTGCCCTCTTGTCAAAGTTTTTTGTGACATCTGGTAATCATTTCAAATACGACTCTAGTTTAATGTTAGATGAAAGAAGAAAAAAACATTTCCAACACATAATAAAATACATCGGAATTGTGAAGAAGAGTTCATTAGCAAATCAAGGAATTGCAAAAGCTCGTAAGCCTAAAAAATAACAGCTCGTAAGCCTAGAAAATCAGTTCCAAACATATAACATATTGTCATGTAGGCAAAATAAAAACAATCATGCAAAGATGGAGAGATACTTACAGCTGTGAGCAGTTCTTTGACTTTCTCTCTTCCTCGGGATGACTTAAACACCCCAATCACACAAAGGGGCATATCTGTTCCACATAAAATATTCGCTGTTTCCTTTGTAAGAAGAGATATAGGTTCCTTCGCACCTTGGTTTGATTGAGAGCTCTCTTTAGCAGGCCTAACTTTCAAATTTCTTCTTTCTAAATTTTCAATAAGTTTCCCAAGTTCTTGGACTTTATTTGGTCCTGACTGTTCAAAGCCACTTCCACTGCTCATGATAAGTACTTCACCATTAGACAGGATTCCAATCATAACGGGGATTGTCTGGACTCCAAACTTTTTGGCAATATTATGTGATTGATCAGAAACCTGCAAAAAGAACTTAAAATTATTCACTTTGTCAAAATAAGCCCTGAGAAAGAGCATTAATTAAAAAATTGTAGACTTCCCTGTAAAAGGAATTTAACATTATTCACCTTTTCAAAATAAGTTTTGGGAGAAATAGTTTAAAAATTTAATGACCCTAAGTCACTCTTACTTTATTCTAGAACCTTTCAAATATACCTCTGCATCATAGAAAAGAACTCGATCATGGTATAATCCACTAAGAACTCGCCAAATTGCTGGGGTGTTCTTTCTTGTGGTAAGTAACAAAACTTTTGGTAGCTCAAGTGATGTCCTCACCAAGTCATCAAGATCACCATTATCTATTCTCTTTGAAAACCTTGGCAGTAGATCTATACAGTAATTTTTCAAATCCTTTACATTCCAATCACCATTATATTCTAGCAAAGATCCTTTCCCGTTGCTTCTAATTGAGTATACAAATAGTTTTGCTGTTTTCTGGGGAAAAACATTTTGCTCTTTGCATAATTTTTGTTGACTATGGCAATTGATGGCACCAACCTGTCACACAATCAGCAAAAGTTTTGACTCCATGTACTTGGGGTATTGATTAATTGTTGAGCTTTATACAAACAAAGAACTTCTAGAAACAATGTTTCCTTAAAAAACCGAATTTTTTTACCAGTCCCAGTACCTACCTTTACTATTCCTTGTAATGTGTTGGCAACCTGATCCAGAATTCCCTCCAACTCTTGGTAGCCTTTTGATGGATTGTAAAACATCAACAACCAAGTCATTCGTTGATCTAAAACTTTCTCTTTAAAATTTTTGGGGTCGAGAACTAGAATCTGACGAGGTTTCTGAGAAGAACTACTTTTTGCTTGTCCCTTTGAACCAGCAAAGCCTCCAAATGGGTTCCAATTTCTTTGGTCAGACTTTGGAGAGCCAAAAATGCTTGAGAATATGTCTCCCATGAAGTTAGATCCACCAACGTCATATGTGAAAGAATATCCACCTTCCCTACTAGAACCACCAAAAGGGTGTGTGAAATGCTTGAAACCCTCTTTCCCACTCCCTGATTGAGATCTACCCTGCTGGAATGTGAAGTGCTGACCATTTTGTCCACCAGAATTGAAGCTGCTAGACCCATATCTAGAATTACCAAATCCGGGGCCTTCAGGCCTTGGATTGCCTTTCTCATCACCAAACATGTCATAGTTCTTCCTTTTCTCCTCGTCTGAGAGAGTCTCATATGCTGATAGACACAAATTACAACAAAAAACCAGCATCATATTCTGTTAAGAATTATTACAAAATATAGCATAATCTGTGTTTCCAAGAAGAAAAAGGACCCCCATGAGCCTGATAAGTTCAAGTGAAAACATCATCCAGGTTTTGAAAAAATGAAAAATGAAACAAAATCTACAAAAGCAAGATCCTTTACAAAGACTGGTATAAGTTTTGTTGAGTTCTATTTGAACAAAATTTCAGTGGCTCTCATTATGGTGAAAGTACCAACTTCTAAAACGTTCAATAATGTTCCTTAAGAAAACTCCAGTATTGGGAAACAACATACCGTTATTTATCTCAGAAAACTTTGCCTGGGCATTCTTATCCTTATTCTTATCAGGATGATACTTCAAGGAAAGCCTGCAAAATTTTCCCAAAATAGAATGAGTTTAAACATTAAATGGACAGAAGTAACAGCACTTATATAACATGTGAAGGAAGCAGGGGCCAAATAAAACAAGGCCACTTGTTTCTATGAGAAACACAATTGTTCAAATAGAGGTGTTTATGCATATAATGGACCTTCAAAATTGCCCTGGAAATGCATGACTAACAGTCAAGTTTTAATGCATAGCACACCAAAAGCATACTTTCTATATTAAGAAAAGGATCTTCAAACATACTTGTGGAATGCTTTCTGAATTTCACGCTGGCTAGCATTTTTTTCCACTCCAAGTATCTGGAAAATAAAACAATGAAGATTGAGCACAAGGAAAACAGGGTAATACATGTACAAAGGAGATCATAATTAGAAAGACAATCTAGCATGTTATAACGTTTCCCTTCAAGATGGTGCAAGCAGTCAACTGTACCGAACAGGAACATTTGTGTAGAATTTATTATTAGTTTACTTGAGTATTCTTTGGTCAAATCAAACTGGCTGATGAATGTGACTAATCTAATGTTCACCTATTATTTCAGCTATCACGTTTAAAAAACTAATTCCAGTTCTACCTTAATACATCCTCTCTTACTTGTGCTATGTAAGGAATTTAATAACCCTGCCCAGATACCATTTGTGAAGAAGGATGAGTTCCAGTGTACTCTATAGACCAAGAGCTTCCCCCATTCGGAAACAAGCATTAATTGCACATTCCTGGCTTGTTGATTCTGCAACCTTTGATTTGACACCCTAGGTGGCAAGTAGTCTTGACGAGTATGCACAGATGATAATTAGGGCCTGTTGCCAGTGTTAGGGCTGAGAAAACTCCTTCTGCCGTTGGATATAATCAATTCCCAGGTCATCAGAAGCACCTAGCCCCGAAACCATTACAGACCACTTGGTGATGAATTTCTCGAAACCTGAGCAACTGGGGTATCCTAATAAGCATACCTTTGATCCCTCGGACCCGCGACTTGAAACCCTAAGAAAAGACACTTTCTTAATAGCTTTCTCAACTTGTCACGTGTCACAGCCCTTCTTGCAGATTTCCTTATACATTAATGTCCCTGATCCCATATCTTCTCTCAATACCCATAAAAGCCCTGAGAACATACTTGAACACCAACGCTGATACCAGTGCAAATCAAATCAGGTAAGGTAGTTATTCTTGTGAGGTAAGACTACTGGAATTTTACAGTTTCCAAGGTTACCAGTAGTTCCTCTAACAATTACTCAAGTTAACAGACTCACCTAGCCTCACAGGTGAGAGACTGTTGAACTTTTACCATTTGCACGACTTTTCCTTGCGTCTTGCCAAAGTTTAGCATGCTCGATAGCTTACATACACTCAACTTTGGATTCGCGATCCTCTGAAAGCTTGGTATAGCTTCTGAACCATAAACCTCACAACTTCAAACTAAGCCAAATAATAACACAGCTATAGTTTCGTTCAACATAACCCATAAGGGCACATCGACCTAAAAGAGAAAATCTTAGTAAACCTAAGGCCCAATTAACCTTTCTCTGATGATAATGCAAAATCCATTACTGAGTCGAATTGAGAGGCGAGCTTAACAATTCAATAATTATCACCACTAATTCGACAAATCATGGGGAAAAAAACAAAGAGTAACCCACCAATCCATTCACTCTAAGCACCTCAACGTGCATAACACAATCACGTTCCTTCACAACTAATATTTTTCAGCATAAACATCAATAAACTGGATCATATTCAATCAGGGTAAAAAAGAATTATCTCTGATTTCTTAACCAGGTAACTTGAAGATCTAAAAATAAGATGCTGATGAGAAACAGTTATTAAATAAAAATCTTCTAGACGGGACTGAATTGCATACCTTGTACAAGTCCTTGCTTTCTGCCAATGAAGAAGCGATGACGAGAAAAATTAAAAAGCCGAGAACAGCACAGGACCGCCTCATTCCGCCCAGATTTCCCCGACCTAATGCGCTAAAATTTATTCAAATCTTACGAAACCTCGCGACAAAATAACGCAAATATACTGAATGTCGATTGATTGATGCTCTCTGTATAGAATGAATGAAAATACTTGCTCCAATGAAGAGGAAGAAATTAGCCCGCGAAGGAAATAGCATAATCTAGAAATTTCTGGGCAGCACTTATAAAATAAGTTTTTGATGACACGTGGCGCGGGGGCGAGCATCCAACAAACTCATCCAATGAGATTTTAGAATATAATTCGCTTTCTTTCGTGGCTGACCAATGTTACTAAGCGGTATTGTGGATGAATTTTTTGTTTTTAAATATTAATATGGGCGACATTTTTTAATTGTAAGCATCACTAATGTAATAAGTGAGTTGAGAGATGTTTATGGGAATTTTATCATGTCTGAAATATTAAACCATAATTTAGGGATATAACTTTTATAATAAGTAGTAACAATAATATATGTCTTATATACAAATTTAATATTATGAGATAGGATTTGAAGATAAATTTTATTGTGGATTTTTTAAATAAGATTATTAATATTTTTTGGAGCTTCCTTCATTATCTAATATAATAATCTTGTTTGGGAAAGTCGACAATGAGATTTCTCTTCAAATCCTATGTCATATTGTTTGGTGATAGTATTGAATTTGGACAAATCTAATATAAGACATATATTCTTGTTACTATGTGGGTTATATCCTAAGTTATAATATTTTATGTTCTACTAGGCCAAAATTCTTGAGAGTCCATGATATAAAGTTGCAAGGATTAGGAATTTATTCTAGGGCTTTTTCCAGTTCTTTTTAAAGACCTGCAACAAATTAACATGTTGTGTAACTAGTCCAGTTGTTGGTCCATGTGAAACACCGAATTAGTTCTTTCTCAATGCATCCAAGACTATAAAGTTTCAAAAACAATGTCCCTCAAAGTTCATACGTGGGTTGAGTTGCTTAGACTTCCTACCCCTATGTGGACATTTTAAGAGAAAATTATGCAACCATTAGGCCATTTTATTTGTCATAACTTAGAAAATCTCTTCAACACACAATATCATAAGTGGGTTTGTGTTTGATGAAATAAGCTCATTTATATTAAGAGGGGGGTAAATCAATATAAGATCATCTTTAAATAATTAAAATTTAATAATCACAATGAAGTGCACACATAAGAGACACAAAATTTTACTTGGAAACATTTATGAGAGAAACCCCGACAAAGTATTGTTTTTAGAAAATCTTCTTACAAATTTTGTAGGCACCAACCCACAAGTGACACCAACTTAGTAAGAGACACCAATCTCTTCTACCGAGAGTCATCAACCTTTAACAATATGTTTAGGTCCTCTTGTAAGAAAATAATCTTTCAAAATTTGTCTTAAATGTTCTATAGATCCACCTTAAATTCTACTTACAAATCTAGTACAAAATCTACGACTCCTAGGTGGCCTTCTACAATGAAATAACTTGCATAAGAATAATATAATAGGATATATGATGAAAACACCTGATAATAATATGTAAGGGGGCAACCTCCTAATCCACTTCGAGTGGAATATCTCCAATAGTCTTCAATAGCAACCCAACACTCAATACGATGATAATAATTGACCTTTACCTCCTATATATACCATAATTATGCCTTAGATGCAACCTAGGCTAACTTAAATACTTAAATGCAATTTCGAGGATAACCTAAATACACATATATGATTCTAATATTTATTATGTGCCTTACTTAAGAGTTATGGCAGGCACAAGCCAACTCCTCATAATACATTACACACTATTGAGTTAGGGGCATAACACCTTTTGAGGGTGTAGGCCAATTGATTGTGGTAGTTTTGGTTGGTCAACTCTTGATACTTCAAAGTGGTTCCCCAAATTGGCTTCGGCGATTTCTTCCCCCACACTAAGACAAGGAATATATAGAAAAGATGGGGGAGCGATCTATTTCTAACGTCACCGCAGACCTTGTTGATGTATGTGGTGAATCAAATGATTGAGATCTTTTACCTCATTCGACTTTAGAAATGTGGTCTTATATCCACCCAATCTTATATATATATATGGTACACTGATTCAAAAAAAAAAAAGTCTCTACTACCTTTTATGAAAGCTTATTTTCTATTTTTAAAAAATTAGCTACTCTACTAAATTTTCTAAAAAATTAGGAAGAACATTTGAACTCCTTAAATTTAAGAATCATACTTAAACAATTCCATAAAGACATAAAATTATAAAATTATAATATTATCCTATGAATTAAAACTGATTCAATAAATACATAAACTAATGAAATCACATGCTAAAATCATACATCAAACACATTGATCCAATCAACTATGATCAAAATGATGGCTTCGGTGTTAAGATACAGGTCATTGAAAAATCCAAATAATAATGTTAAAAACGTCGAACTGCCACACTACGAAAAGCCGTATTTGTGTCCTGATGTCATGACCGAAAAAGAAGGGTCTTCCGACGACAGATGCCCAAGAGGGTTTTTTCCCGGGCTATATATACCTAGTATTGCACATGAATAATAATAATAATAAAAAAATAAATAAAACTCATCAAAGGTGAATCGACTCGTTCAAAACAAAAACCAAATTTTTCTACACGGCCGATTAGGTGTATTCCGCTTCAAAACCAGATCAATTATGCTCTTGCAGATCTGCAGGTAACGCGATCGAATCCCATGGCCCTCAATATGAAAACCCTGACGCAGGCCCTGGCGAAAACTGCCGCGGAAATACAGAAAACAGTGCAAACCACTGTACAGGACGTAACAGGACCCAAGGCACTGCAAGATTACGAGTTACACCACCAGGTCGGATCAGGCGGGCCGGGACTAGCATGGAGGCTCTATATGGCTCGGCCGAGAAACAAAGGAACAGCGCAGGCTCAGTATCCTCAAGTCTGCGTGTGGCTTCTGGACAAGAAGGCCCTTTCGGAGGCGCGGCAGAAGGTGGGCCTCTCAAAGGCTGCGGAAGATGGGTTTCTAGACATAATTAGAACAGATGCGGCCAAGCTTGTTAGGTTACGGCACCCTGGCGTGGTTCATGTGATTCAAGGTTTGGACGAGAGCAAAGGAGCCATGGCCATGGTTACCGAGCCTATTTTTGCGTCCGTGGCCAATACGCTTGGGAAGTTTGATAATGTCGCTAAGGTGCCCAAGGAGCTCAAGGGATTGGTAAGGGTTGATGATTTCACCTCGGATTAGTTTATCTATAGCTCGCAGATTTGATAATTTGGTACTATGTTGAAGTGCTGATAATTTGGAACGATCTGAACTGGTAGGGTTAAATGAAACTAGGCTTTATGAGGTGTTGATGACTGTACCTGAGCAATTCAGCTATTACTTAATTACGTTTTTTGAGTGATTGTTCGCTGACTTTTATTATTTTGAGTGATTGTTCGCTCAGCTTTTTTTAATTGTCTCTGAGTAATTACATGCTCTACGGTGTACATCGTTTTCGTGGTTGTTGGCAGTGCATTATTCTGTGAGAATCTTTTGGTATGAACTGCACGGCATTTGTTTTTTTTTTGTTTGTAGGTTGTATTTCATTGGAAGAGGCCGGGCATAATTGTGTACAAGACATGGATAAGATTTATTGTATAGATATCCCTCGATTGCAACATGCAAGCCTTCTGCAATGCAGTTGATTTTACAAATTCTCACACAATTTAGGGATAGCTTGTAGGACATTATGCTATTTCTGTTTTGTTTGGTGAACTGCTCCTGTTAACGTATGGCAGGGGCTTAGATGCTGTGATCTAGGATATCTATACTCTCAAACCTAGTTGGTTCTTGCACGCAATCTTGCCCTGGCCTTGTCCGTTGAAGTACACATGGATACAACATGTTGCTCAGTAATTCAATATTTCACTGTCTGTGAGAGATTTGAGCCTAGTGCCGTGTTTATGAAAGTCCTATTGAAGGTTTTGTTTTATTGTTGTCACAAGCTAGGTGTATCTATTCCGTCAAATAGCGCAATTCATAGAACTGAGCGCAGTATGTTCTCAATATACAATTCCGTTTGCAGAATTGGGTACATTATTTCACTCAATATACCATACCATATCTAGGGATATAAAGTAGATCAAATTTATGCAGTTACTGCAGGCAATTTTGCCTGGCGTTGTTCATTGAAAATTGAAATACATCACATCTAGAGTTAGATGCAGTTGTCAGATCTGCAATCAAGTTTTGGCAGTTTTATGATTTATCCAGTTTTGCCTTTGCAGATCTGAATTTCTGCAAGACATGGTAACAAAGTTTTTGTGGCAAGTGGAAGATTACCTATTTTTTCTGCCCCTTGTTTTGATGGGGAAGCTTGCAAAGGAAACAGACATGTCAAATGATTTTGGGCTGCTTCTAAGACATCTTAATCTTTCTCATTTGAGTGCTTTGCTTTAGCCAATTTAAATGAGTTACAGATCATTTTGTATCTGGACTATGTAAGAAGAATACGAAATTAGAATGCTTTTTAACAAACATGCTAAAACTGTATTAATTCCAGCATTATTACATTATTGAGCAGTTATAATCACCTCTGGATATTGAGTACTTCCAGCCACAGGTTGCAGTTTGAAACTTAACAAAATAGATTTAGACGAGCTTTTAAAATTCTCCCATCTAGGCCATGGAACATCAAATAAAAACAACAGATAAATATTTTAATAGAGATATCAGGTCTTAATATCAAAACTAACCTTCAAACGATCTCTCTAAGGAACTAAATTAGGCTGGTGAATTCTACCTGTACAACTAGAAGATAATTTTCAAAACAAGAATCCTTTTATCTGCAACATTAACCTGCAAAAGACAACCGGCATTACATCAAGTTCATCCTATCTGTATATCAGATCTTGATGCATGATTGGAAGATCACTTGTAATCACTTTCAGTCTAGAAGATACTAGAAGACTTTGAAGACACAGAAATCCTTGCTAGCAATAGTTTTAAAGCTAATCACGTATTCCTCAATACTGAAGATTACTTTGAGTTGATTTGGAGTATTTTTGGGAAGTGACAGATTCAGGGGAATTGTTGAAAAGTCACAGTATTTTAGTGCCAATGAATGAAATTGCCAGTTTTTGCTGGGGGCAGTTTCCCAATCATCTTGGTGGTTAGAAAACCGCCGGTCTGATAACAACAGCAGTTTCACACATTTTGTCCATATGGGTAGAGCAATGCTCGCAAATTGAAGATTGAAAGTTCATAAAATCAATTGAATAGCCTGAAACCTGCAAATTGAAGATTGAAATCTTATAAAAACAATTGAGTAGCCTTCTACAAAGGTTGATGTAGATCTCATACTTGTTCTGTAAGTTTTATGAACTAGACTGATTTAATCAAGCATTTGATTAGTTTTATTGGTCTGAGGAAGTGTTTTCTATAAGCTGGTAATTTACATCTGTACCTGAAGAACAGTTATGGAATCTCCACACGTGTTTACAGTTCATCTCCCATCACCCAAACTATGATAGCAAGTCAGCTACCGCCAGGTCTCTCTGCAATATTAAGAACCAACCACATCAGTTAGGTGGATGTTGTAAGAGCCATGTAGTTTTAGTTTTCACCTGCAGATCTTCCTTATTGCTACCTCTTTAGTTTTGATAACCATTTGGTTGATAGTATCAAAAATATCAGGGATGGATTGTCCGGCCTATGTTTGTGGCTCCTGAAGTATGTCTTTAACAGAGTGCAGTGGTTTGCTAAAAGCAATATCTCTTCAAGCCAACATTTTAGTTTTCTCTGTGGCACTAATAGAATCATATAAATTAAACAGTATTTTCTATGGGCATTTGTGGCCTCCAAGATGTTCCTGACCTGGGCCTTAAGATGGTAAAAGACATCACCTATGGCTTAAGATGGTAAAAGACATCACCTGGGCCTTAAGATGGTAAAAGACATCACCTATGGCTTGGATTTTTGAGTTGCCCTCAAACAGACTCCCCATGCTTAAATTTTTGAAGGCAGATTATTGCTGTTTAATATAAAAGCTCTATATTATTTCCAACGTAGAAGCTCTACCATATTCACAAATTCACATAAACCACCAAGCACCTAAAGACTATTTTGAGCTAAGGGAGTAGAGTTGCAAGATCTCACTTTTAGAAGGCAGACTTCTTGAATGGGATTAGTTGCAATTCCTCTCTAACAGATTCTGAATAGAAGCTAGGTATGTGGAAATGTGCAAATTCTAGATCTTTACAATTATGAAAAGAGAAACACTTTAAAACATAAGCAAAATCACACAACAACTCGTGCATGTGGGGAAAACTCCTTCAGGAGAAGCTCACACTTGAAAGCAGTCCAATGTATTATCAAGTAATCTAAACACAAATACAATACATCTGCAAAGCAAGCCTTTACAAGAGTATCACCAACTGTAGATATGGAGTAATTCTGATAGCATAACAGTACCTACACATTTATCCCACACTCGAAAGCAGCCCAATTTATTATTTAAGTAATTTGAACACAATTACAATATATTTACTAAGCAAGCCTTTACATGAGTATCACAAACCAGAGGGATGGAGTACTTCCAGTAGGATAATAGTACCTAAAAATTCATTATCAATATCTCCATGTCAAACATCATATAAATAGGAGTATTACATGAAACCGTCAAATGAAAATTACAAAACCACAAGCTGAGCTAAAACCATCGAAAAAAGTGGCAGCCACATATCTAGTTAGGAAATTGATAGCCAAATCCTAAGACAAGTTCACAAGCAAAAAATAACCTATTCCTTCCACTTGTTATGAGTGCATCATAGTCCACTCACCAACAAAAGCTTTCTGTTTTGGTTTCATTATCTCCATTCAAAGATGCTCAATGATGAGTTGTAACACAGATCATAAGTTGGTCAGCCAGTGTAACTTTCTCCTACAATCAGTGAACTATTTAATGATGCATATAGCTATCTATTTTTTTGCCTCATTAGTAATTGCACCTTTGGTTAAAACAATGTTTCTTCCCCTTTAGTTTGGTCATTGACCACGTCAGTCCAATTTATTAATTCAAGGTCCTGGTCATTCTCCTCAGTTATTTGCCACAAGCTACATTCCCTTAGCCACATCAAGTCTCTAATCGTCAAATCTAACTGCCTTCCGAAGATTCTAAACAAGGCTTGCCCTTGTTTCATTGTTGCATTTTAGAGGAGGAACCCTTGGCCATGGTAATTTAAGCAGTAGACATATATTAACTGCTTATAGATGCTATAATTTATTGATAATAATATAATTTAATCAAGTGGCAAGCATGCCAAGTGGAGGATGATGTAGCAATGGTGCCATCAAGGTTATAAATCTAAAAAAAGTTGTCTAATATGTTCATGCATATGATGCAATTGTAAGCATTCAAGATGAGTACAAAAAATGAGTGATATTAGGATACAACGTGGTATGATTGTTGGCCAATGAAGATGAGGCAACCAAATGCATTAAATGATTACACTATCCAAGGACTGTAATGTCCCCTTCTCTGCGATAGGCCATTATGGTGCCTGATTAGTCTATCTCCCCATCTAGATAGACCAATGGCTACTTCTGGAGGATGCCAGCCATTCATAGGCTTCAGTTGGGTGAATTTTAAATATTTGGGAACCTTTTTCCATAGTTAAGTCACTTTATTTTATAAAGTGAGATTATAAAGTTACTTTATGACTTAAAGTCATTTTTTTAAAAAAAGTAACTTAATTGACTTAAGTGAACGCACTTTATCCCACATTGCTTAGTTTTCTGTGCTTTCCCTCTTATCGAGGTTATAAAAGCATAAAGCGCTCCTTGGGAAAAGTACCATGAATATTATAAACAAAGAAAAACAAATCTCTGGTTACTTTGTGACTGGTTTATTTTCTTGAGGACAGAAACCCTTTTGAGAAATCTGAGAAGTTGGACGTAGCCCCAGCATCTCGATAATGGTGGAGTCATTCAGACTTCACATTGGAGTTTAATGCGTAAGTACAGGAAGAAGAGTTATTGCATCATTGTTTTTTTTTAATCAGACTTAACAAGTAAGGAGACAGGTACCATTTTAGAATTTGAGTTTATCAGTTCAAATCGTGGCTTGCCTATCCAAGGACCTCAACGTTACATATTCTCAGAGTTGGCAGTCAGACAGCCTGCTCACACAACAAGGGATTAATGAATTAAAGTTTCATTGAACCAGCAGTCAGCCAGGGGGCTGGACATCCCACGTCAAGCCAAGTGCTGTGTAAGCGCATCGCGTGGAAGAGAGTTGGAGATTATTGTGACAACAATTAGCAGTAAGGAGGTGACGTTTTAATACGTTGTGACTGGTATGAGAAGGTGGTTTTAACAGTAGTCATCAGCAAGGAGATCACGTTCTAAACAAGTCGCGGTTGGAAGGACCACCCACAGAATGTCTTCTTGATGTTGGAAGTTACATACGTAGGAGACTCCTTCACTGGGCGTTTACGGTAGAAAGAAGCTACAGTAGGGAGTGTCGTAGAAACAGACTGGGAAGTACCAACACTTCACATGGGAGGTTGGGAGTGTTAGAACCGGCTGGGAGCCGAGTAGTCATTCCGTGGGAAGCATCCTCACTTGCACCCGAGTCGCACCATAGACTCCACGCCCGGGCTGTCACCGTAGTGGGGAGTTAGACTCAACGCGGGCATATATCATTGACGACAATCAATAACCGACACCCATTGGACCACCACGCGTAGGCCATGGGCTTGCATAAAAAAAGAGTTGAATGAAAGACAGCAAAAGTGGGTTACAAGTTTACAATTAAGACAAACCACAATAGCCTGAGCTACTTCTTGGAACAGAAAGAGTTGAATGAAAGACAACAAAAGCGGGTCAGTAAAATCTAGGCATATGATTTTGACATTGAGTATGTCAAAGGGAAAAATAATATTGTGGTTGATGCACTTTCCAGGAGACCCCCAGTAGCGGCTTGCTGTGCTTTATCAGAGATCTCTACGGATCGGAAATCTCACTTGTTGGTTGAGTATTCTAAAAATACTCAAGCTTGTCAGATTTTGGATGGTCAGCTCCAGGATAGCAGGTACAATGTAATCAATGATATTATCTTTTATAAGGATAGGATCTACCTAGTACCAGGTTCTAAACTTAAGGCTAAGGTGATGAATGTTGTTCATGATGTGCCAACAGCAGGACATCCGGGGTTTTTCAAAACCTACAGGCAGGTCAGGGAGAGGTTCTCATGGAAGGGCCTCAAGGATGATGTCCTTCAGCATGTCAGAGAGTGCCAAACTTGTCAGTAGAACAAGTCCGAGCACGAGCATCCTGTCGGCTTGTTGTAGCCCCTTCCCGTTCCAGCACAGAGATGTGAGGGTATCTCGATGGATTTTATTACAGGGTTGCCGAGAGTGTAGGGCAGGGATAGCATCTTTGTGGTAGTAGACAGACTTACTAAATTCGCTCACTTCTTCACTATCGTAGCAAATTGGTCAGCTTCGCAGGTAGCTGAGCTTTTCTTCTGAGAGATTTTCAGATTGCATGGTCTCCCCAAGACCATTGTGAGTGACAGAGACAGTAAGTTCCTCAGCACCTTTTGGCAGGAGTTACTTAGATTGGTAGGCACCGAGTTGACTCCCAGCACCAGTTACCACCCATAGATAGATGGTCAGCCGGAGATTGTGAACAAATGGGTGGAAGGTTATCTCCGAAATTACGTAGCGGGACAGCAGAGGGCATGGGTTAAATGGTTGTATTTGGGGGAGTTTTGCTACAACTCCACCTATCACATGACTATTGGCATGTCACCGTTTTGGGCTCTTTATGGCTGCGAACCTCTATCATTTATAGACTTGGCTCTACAGGACAACAGGGCACCGATTGCGAGAGATTGGTTACAGGATCATCATGCGAGAGATTGGTTACAGGATCATCATGATATTCTTTGATCTCTCAGGGAGAACATTCAGAGGGCACAAAATCAGCAAAAGATGTACGCTGATCGACATCGGATAGAGCGGAGCTTTAAGTCAGGGGATATGGTCTACCTTCGTCTTCAACCATACAGGCAAATTTCTTTGAAGAAGAGTGGGTTAGAAAAGCTTAAGCCCCGATTTTATGGTCCCTATCGCATTTCCAGGAGGGTTGGTGAGGTGGCTTATGAGCTCGAGCTACCGGCAGACAGTAGGATTCACAATGTATTTCACGTGTCTTGCCTCAAGAAGGCGATTGGGCAGCAAATAGTTCCATCAGTTGGATTACCCCCGCTTGATGAGGAAGGTAAATTGGTTTTGGTTCCAACTGAGGTGATTGAGGTTAGATAGAGGAAACTGTAGATAGGGCTATTAGAGAGTATTTGATTTGCTGGAAGGACTTACCTATTGAGGACTCGACATGGGAGGGTGAGTCTATTTTGCAGCATCCCGTGTTGAGATTGCTTGAGGGCAAGCAATCCCTAGAAGGGAGGACTGTAATGTCCCCTTCTCTGCGATAGGCCATTATGGCGCCTGATTAGTCTATCTCCCCATCCGGATAGACTAATGACTTCTTCTGGAGGATGCCAGCTAGTCATAGGCTTCAGTTGTGTGAATTTTAAATATTTGGGAACCTTTTTCCATGGTTAAGTCACTTTAATTTTATTAAGTGAGATTATAAAGTTACTTTACGACTTAAAGTCATTTTATTTTAAAAAGTGACTTAAGTGAATGCACTTTATCCCACATTGCTTAGTTTTTTGTGCTTTTCCTCTTATCGAGGTTATAAAAGCATAAAGCTCTCCTTGTGAAAAGTACCATGAATATTATAAACAAAGAAAAACAAATCTCTAGTTACTTTGTGACTGGTTTATTTTCTTGAGGACAGAAACCCTTGAGAGAAATCTGAGAAGTTGGATGTAGCCCCAACATCTCGATAATGGTGGAGTCATTCAGACTTCACATTGGAGTTTATTGCGTAAGTACAGGAAGAAGAGTTATTGCATCAATGTTTTTTTTTGAATCAGATTTAACAAGGAGACATGTACCATTTTAGAATTTGAGTTTATCAGTTCAAATCATGGCTTGTATATCCAAGGACCTTAGACTTACATATTCTTAGAGCTGGCAGTCACACAGCTTGCTCACGCAACAAAGGATTAATGAATTAAAGTTTCATCGGACCAACAGTTAGCCACGGGGTGGACATCCCACGTCAAGCCAAGTGTTGTGTAAGCGCATCGCATGGAAGAGGGTTGGAGATTATTGTGAAAAAAATTAGCAGTAAGGAGGTGACGTTTTAATACGTTGTGACTGGTATGAGAAGGTGGTTTTAATAGTAGTCATCAGCAAGGAGATCACGTTCTAAACAAGTCGTGGTTGGAAGGACCACCCACAGAACGTCTTCTTGACGTTGGAAGTTACATATGGTAGGAGACTCCTTCACTGGGCGTTTACGGTAGAAAGAAGCTACTGTAGGGAGTGTCGTAGAAACCGACTGGGAAGTACCAGCACTTCACACGGGAGGTTGGGAGCGTTAGAACCGGCTGGGAGCCGAGCAGTCATTCCATGGGAAGCATCCTCACCTGCACCCGAGTCGCACCATAGACTCCATGCCCAGGCTGTCACTGTAGTGGGGAGTTAGACTCAACGCGGGCATATATCATTGACGGCAATCAGCAACCGACACTCATTGGACGTCCACGTGTAGGCCACGGGCTTGCATAAACAGCACCACCAATACCTCGATGAGTAGGAAACACTCACAGTGCTGCAATCCTTGCGTGGGGTGTCACGACACTATTCAGTGATACCAGATTTGCATTACAGTATCAGAGGCTGGAATGCGATTGAAGGGTATGACTGCAAACCAAACTCCTATGTAATGATAGTTTAATTTGAATGATCTAATTTCTATGTAATGTGCAAAAACTATTAAGCTGGGTCATATGAGCTTTTAATTAAACTGTTGAGAAGCTGATTGCATTATCATTTCAAACTTTAGTTACTGGTTGTGTGCATACTGAATGTATTTCATTGTCACAAGCCCTTATTTAAACTCATAGTAGGCAAACAAAAATCATTCAATTTGGGTGCCGATTACAACAAACAATAAAAGGTATCGATTTCCCGGAAATCAGAAATTCTTGCAGGCATTTTTCAGTAACAGCCAGTTAGGATTATTACAAGGACACATGTAATAATGTGTTGTATGTGTTGAATCATTCCGTTGCCTATATAGCATGCTATCATAATTACTATTATAGATAGCAGGCCAATAGTAAGTATTAATAATGTGTTGTATGTGTTGAATCATTCTGTTAAGAGGGCTGATTCTAAACAAGGTTTGCCCTTGTTTCATTGTTGCTTTTTAGAGGAGGAACCCTTGGCCATGGTAATTTAAGCAGTAGACAAATGAAACTCAGCTTTACTTAACATGATTCCAATTCAAAGAACAGAGCAGCTCTTAAAGATTTTTATTAGAAAAAGTAACATATACTAACTACTTATAGATGTTATAATTTATTGATAATAATATAATTTGATCAAGTGGCAAGAATGCTGAGTGGAGGATGATGTAGCAATGGTGCCATCAAGGTTATAAATCTAAAAAAAGTTATCTAATATGTTTATGCATATGATACAATTGTAAGTATTCAAGATGAGTACAAAAAATGGATGGTATTAGGATATGACGTGGTATGATTGTTGGCCAATGAAGATGAGGTAACCAAATGCATTAAATGATGACGCTATCCAAGGACACATGTAATAACGTGTTGTATGTGTTGAATCATTTTGTTGCCTATATAGCATTGCCATCATAATTACTATTATAGATAGCAAGTCAATAGTAAGTATTAATTATTTGAGAGGGCTGATGTTAAGTGGGAGTGAGATGGCAAGGTCATCGTGGCTTGAATGTGGGAGAGCCACAACAACAATGTATGCTGCCCGTTTCAAAAATCACTTGCTTTGAAAGTCTTATTACAATCTCAGTCTTGGAACATGATAATCATGTGGTTTGTGTTTGATGCAGGACCATCCTAGTATTCTTGGCAATCCTGTATCACACAAATATATTAGCTTTTGGAGTTTTGTAGCTTTGAGGAGTCCTGGGTTGAAGAAGGGTGGATGCTTGGTCATTATTGGGTGTAGTGTTGGCCGAGGAGCTCGGTGGCTGAAGAACTCAACAAACTTCTGGTGCTCGACATGTATTGTGGCTTGACGATGCTTGAGGGAGCTCGGTCATCACACTTGCTTGGCAATGCTTGTTGGTTTGCTGATCCTCGACAATGCTTGGTGGTTGCTGGCACTCGACAGTTTGGCTTGCAGACTGGTGTTCTTGCGGATTTGGGAGGTCGACTTGATGCATTTAATATGTGTAGCGCGACATTTAATTTGGATCTCTCATTGGGGATTGTGGGGACCTAAATTTGGGTCGTTGGCATCTCCTATGTTAGATTTTGTGCTGCCTGTTGGTTGCCTCTTGTATTTAAGTTGTGCTATATTCTTAGCTTAGGAGAGGAGATAAAATTAGATCAAATAGGGGGATTCAAGTTGGGAATCTGAGTATTGGATCTGAGTTGTATGTTTGGGCAGAAGGTGAATGGCCTGATGCTTGTAGAAGATCTGTGATAGATCTTAGAATTTTATCTTTGTAATTGGCCGTAATCGGGAAGGCCTTACAACTCGACATGTTAAATGTAATCGTTGTTTTATGGAAATAGATCTCATATGTTGATTATATTTTTGTGTTATTGGTTGTTTCCGCTGTTGTTGCTTTGGGCTGCAAGTTTGGACAGTCCATTCTTGGACCCTCCGAGCTGCACCCCATTAGGTGGTATCAGAGCTTGAAGTTCCTTAGTGTGTGGACAAATCGTCGAGGGTGAGGCAGTTTGCACCAGGACCTTGGGTTGGGTGAAGTCTATCAGAGCTAAGTTTCAATCACTGGAGGAGGAGCTAGGTTTTCGATCGCAAGAGATTGGTGGATCAAAGATGCCTCCGAAGAAGAACTACGAGATCACAAAAGAAGAACCTAAGGTGGAGTTCAATCTTGAAGATTTCCAAGCTTTGCAGAAGCAGGTGCGAGATCTGCAAGAGGAGTTGCAAAGGAAGAATACATCTAAAGAACACCGAGATAATGGTGAAGAGACTGAAGAAGAAGAAGATCATTTTGAAGAAGCTGTAGAAGATGTCAGAGATCCAGAGGAAGCTAGATTTCTGAGAGCTGTATCTAAAATTGGGAAAAGACCTAAGATCGAAGTTTCTACATTTGTTGGAAGCCTTAGGCCAGAAGAATTGATCGATTGGATTAATGAGATGGACGAATACTTTGAGTATGAAGAAGTAGAAGATCCTGATAGAGTTCGGTTTGCAAAGACAAATCTAAAAGGTCATGCAAACATATGGTGGAGAGAAGTTCAATTGGAAAGAAGTCGAAGAGGTAAAGACAAGATCATCAGATGGAACCGAATGGTTGAGGAGTTGAAGAAGCAATTCATTCCGATGGATTATGAATTGGAGATGTTTAAGAAGATGCAAGGTTTATGGGAGGCAAGCAAGTCAGTGCAAGAGTATACCGAGGAGTTTTACTGAATCCTAATAAAGAGAAGGTTGCTAGGTATATCTATGGCTTGAGACCTAGTATACAAGAAGAGTTACTTACTGTTCGGATGACAACGATAGGAGATGCTTATCAGATGGCATTGAAGATTGAGGAGAAGCTAAACAAGAAGTTTTAAGGCAGGCAAAATAACAGAAACTGAGGTGGTAAGACTGATGACACAACTGCTGAGAGTAAGGTGGTGGAGAATCCTAAGCAGACCGAGGTAGGATCTAGCAGTAGTCAAACCACTAAGGATTACAATCCTGGATCTGGAAGAAGAGGCAGAAGTGATTTCATCGGTACTTGTTTTCAGTGTGGTGAGAAGGGGCATAAATACTATTCATGTCCTCAAAAGAGATTTAACCTGGTTACTGAAGAGAGTCAAGTGAATGTTGCAGAAGAAGGTGAAGTTATGATTACCAGGAGATTAGCTGCATGTATTAATGAACCTATGCAGAGAAGAATTTTGTTCAGAACTAGATGTAAGTGCAAGGACAAGGTATGTAATGTCATAATTGATGGTGGCAATTCTAAGAATTTTGTTTCAGAAGAGATGGTTAGTAAGTTGAGTTTGGAAAGGAGGAAACATCCTAATCCTTATCAGATTAGTTGGATACAAGATGTGTCTAAGGTTAGGATTGAGGAGCAATGCCTTGTTAATTTTAAGATTGGATCTTATTATGATGAGATATTGTGTGATGTGATAACTATGATGCTTGTCATCTATTGCTCGGTAGACCTTGGCAATATGACATATATGTTATGTTTGATGGTCGTGCAAATAGCTATGTGCTTAGGAAGGGAGGTTCCGCGTATAAATTGGTACCTTTGTAGGAATCAACAGCTAAGAAATGTGGCGTTCTTAGATATTGTCCGAGTGACATTGGCAGAGTTGATGATCCTATTCCTATGGATGAAAGGAAGGAGAGAGTTTGAAAGGAAAAGAGAATGACATCTCTGAGGAACTTGCAAAGATTAAGAGGTAGATGGCATTTCTGACAAAGGTAGTGCATCAGATGATGACACTAGTGACACAAAGAGATGCAGATGATACCGAGTTGATTAGTAAGTCTGGTGAGGATGTGGTTCACCGAAATACTGATGGTATCAACAGTGCAAAGGATGGTCAAAGTTAGTTGTTGTTAGTTGCAAACAAGAGAGATGAGAAAAGTACAGGGCAAATGAACTTGCCAAATGGGACAGTGGACAAAGTCAAGACAACATGGAATGAAGGACAAGAGGAGATATGGCATACCTGTTCTGATTCCTTAAGATGTTCATGATTTCCTTTATGGGAACATCTTCTTTACCTAGGGTGTTTGATGTAGGAGCATCCTAGAATTCTTGGCAATCCTGTATCACACAAAAATATATTTGCTTTTGGAGTTTTGTAGCTTAGAGGAGTCCTCAGTTGGAGAAGGGTGGATGCTCGGTCGTTATTGGGTGTAGTGTTGGCTGAGGAGCTCGGTCGCTGAAGAACTCGACAAACTTCTGGTGCTCGGCATGTATTGTGGCTCGGCGATGCTTGAGGGAGCTCGGTCGTCACACTTGCTCGGCGATGCTTGTTGGTTTGCAGATGCTCAATAATGCTTGGTGGTTGCTGGCACTGGGCAGTTTGGCTTGCCGACTAGTGTTCTTGCGGATTTGGGAGGCCGACCTGATGCATTTAATATGTGTAGCGCGACATTTAATTTGGATCTCTCATTGGGGATTGTGGGGACCTAAATCTGGGTCGTTCGCATCTCCTATGTTAGATTTTGTGGCCGACCTGTTGGTTGCCTCTTGTATTTAAGTTGTGTTATGTTCTTAGCTTAGGAGAGGAGATCAAATTAGATCAGATAGGGGATTCAAGTTGGGAATCTGAGTATTGGATCTGAGTTGTATGTTTGGGCAGAAGGTGAATGGCTTGATGCTTGCAAAAGATCTTTGATAGATCTTAGAATTATATCTTTGTAATTGGCCGTAACCGGGAAGGCCTTACAGCCCGACATCTTGAATGTAATCGCTGTTTTATGGAGATAGATCTCATATGTTGATTATATTTTTGTATTATTGGTTGTTTCCACTATTGTTGCTTTGGGCTGCAAGTTTGGACAGTCCATTCTTGAACCCTCCAAGCTGCACCCCATCAGTGTTAAATTCTATTAATGATGGTAACATGGTAATAAAAACTATTAATTAAAATTCAAAGATGAATCTTCTAGTGTTTTAGGGTGAAGATGATGAAAACGAATAGAAGAATCAAAAGATACGATAAGACAAATTAAAGTGTTTACCTTACCTTTTACTTTCACAATCTTTTTGATTGAGCTGAAGTGATGCACCCTAACTCACTTGATTTTCTCTTTGATGCAGCTGATATGTGGATACTCTCTAACACAACATAACCTTGACAATACGAGGATTTTAATAGGAATTCAACAACATAAGTTTACTCAAATTGATTGTTGAAAATGAAAAGCGAAGGCTCCAAATTATGGAATTTTGGAAGCTAAAATGGAAGATCTGTTGGATAGAGGTTGTCATTGATGTCAAAGGTGCTGGTCAATTCTTTCATTGATGTCAAGGTTATCAGAAGAGTGTAGGTATCTCGGAAGAGTGCAATTATTGTCATGCTTATGTCTGACCATTGTTGGGTTTCAGAAGGACAATGACAGGTTATGTTGATGAGATCTATTGGAAAATGCTATTGAGGTTTGTCTCTCGGACTTAGCACTAGAAACTTGTTTTGTTTTGCATTCTGCCTTATTTGCGAATTGTGGTCTATGGTTAAGTAAATTAACGTTAGGTATTAAAGTTTCATGGTCTAGAGTTTCAGTGGCTAAACTTCAACAAACAGAAAGTTAGAAGTGATTTAGTGGTCACTAGGTTGATGTTCCCGATTGATGTGATAGAGGATTGTAACATGCACCTGTCAAAGATAGTGTGTAGATTTCCTGTGGGGCCAATGGAATGTTTATTGGGCAATGCATAACATGTCCCTTCTTCTGGTGTAACATGT
Source organism: Thuja plicata (assembly GCA_018584345.1). Lineage (NCBI taxonomy): Eukaryota > Viridiplantae > Streptophyta > Pinopsida > Cupressales > Cupressaceae > Thuja > Thuja plicata. The sequence continues at coordinate 514,421 of MU228166.1, read as the reverse complement.
AGGCTTTTGGACTTAGCCTATTACATGTTTTTTTAAGGGTTATGGTTGTGGTCGACTTGCAAATGCAATAATCTTGTTCTAGGGCGACATATGCATGTAATAATCATTGTAACACACACATATAGTTGACTTGGGTTCATTCCTAGAGTGGGTGTTATTGTTACATTTAAAAGATATAGTTGATGTGCGGGTATGTGGGTGATGTTGTGTGAGTAGCATTTCAATCATTATGTGTGGTTTTGTTTGAAGATCATATGCACTATGTGAAGATGTTCCGAAGTTGTTTAGATCAAAAGGAAGCTGTGTAATCAATCTTGAAGGTGCTAATCACATATCTCTTGTATCTTGATGAGATTGGTGTCTCACATGCTAAGTTGGTACTCAAATCTTGGATTAGGGGATTGGTGTCTCTTGTAGGTTGGTGCTTGCAAATTTGATTGGGGATTGGTGTCTTTGGTAGGTTGGTATCTACTTCATATTATAAGTTATCTATTATTTTGTGAGGTTGGATTTGGACAGTAGATCCAAGCAGACATTCTCGTCGTGGTTTTCCCCTTCTAGGTTTCCACATATATCTAGTGTTCTTATGTGTTGATGTGTGATTGTGTTTATCACTTGCTTAAATGCAATAATGATAAGTAAGATCTGGTATTTGTTCTAATGATCTAGATTTGAGATTGGATATGATGCTTGAAGAAGTTATTAATAAGAATTCATGTTGAATGATTTTAAAACTAGCATATTTGATTCAAGCCCCCTCTTAGTATATTGGTGTCTAACAAGGTCAAGATGCTTTGTGAGATCGAGGGCTAAGATTGAATGAGAGGATGGAAGCTTAAACACTTGTTACAAGGCGGGAGCTTGAAAAATATGATGTTTCAAGGGGAAGAAAGCTTGGTGTGCTCACATGTGTGAGCACATTGGGAAGAACAGGGACTTAACAAGTGGTAGGAGAAGCGACAAATGTAGGTGAGAGAAATTTGGGAGAGTGACATTTGGGAGAAAACAAAAAGTGTAGGGTGGCTAGAATGATCTCACACATGTGCGAGCAACCAACAAAGAGATTGGTCAAAGGATGAGGTGGAGGGGGTTGGTGACCCATGAATGTAAATATTTAAGAGTAGAGGACACTTGTCACATGACTACTAGTTTGGAGATTTGGCCTGACTTTTAACTATGAAAAATGTTAATAAGGATCATGACAATTTTAGTTAATTAATTGATTACATTCAATTGGGTTCAGAATAATTTGTGAGTTGGGGTCGAGGTTTATATTAACCAAATTAATTAACTTTTAGAAGAAAGGAAGGGACATTATAAATTAAATAAAATTTAATTGATTATCAGTATAAGCATTGAAGAATATGGGAATTTATGAGACGGCAAATTATGGAAAATAATTAATTAACTTTTAAAAGAAAGGAGCAGACATAATAAATTAAATAGAATTTGATTAATTATGGGAATAAGCAATAAACAAATATGGGACTTTACGAGATGGTGAATTATGGGAAATAATTTAATTTAATTATCTATGATGTGGTCAAATTTAGGGTGTCTACATGGGGGTTTACACCCATTCCTCTTTCAGTATATCCTAGCTTAAGCGCTTAGATTATGTGTTTTTCTGTAAAGTATGGTAGTCCAAATCAATTTATGACTATACAAACCTTTAGTCTCTTCCCTAAATATCTTCAATTTATATAGCACTCAAAGTAGGCACAGAATTCAGGTTCCCATTCAATATTGTTTTCTTGCTGATTTGTAATCTTTGTCATGGCTTTGAGGTTTGAGCATTTCATTGTGAGGTGATTTGCCACCCTATTGATTTGTGATGCATGTTCCCCTTGTTGATTTGATACCATCCTCCCTTTGGTATTAAATCTCCAACAATTCTAGTGTCCTTCCTTGTGGGCCTTTGGTCCAATGGTTATTAGATATGCAATGCATGTCAATTACTTAAAAAACAATTCAAAAGCTCCACCTTAATAATCCCTTTCATTGTGTGCGTGTTTGTTGTTTTGGTGTTAATAATCCCACATGGGTAATAGTAATGAGAAAGAAGCAATTTATGCAATATATGTGCACCAAAAGCTTATTCTATTCTAGAAGTAGGCTTTGGGATGTAGATATCTGGGTTTAGATGCTACCATCCTTGCTTTTTGAAGTATTGAAACTACAAGCAATTCTTCCATGCCTTTTGGGACCTCCATAGTCTGTGGTTTTGGCCTCTGTTATCTCTCTGATTTTACAAGTTGTTTAATACAATTGCATATTCCAATGATTGAGTCTCATTTCAAATTAATCATATCAATATTTTTGTAGAGTACTAAAGACATCTCTTTGTTATGTTCTTTGGGGTTTCAATTCAAATACTACATGTTGTATATAATAAAGTATTTAATATTATATTAATGGTCATTTAGGTGTATTTAGGTTATTAGTTAGTTTATTAGGTAATTTTTAAATAACATAGAAACTTTCCTATTAGCCTCTTAGAAAGTTTCTATTTTGTTCCCAATTGTTTCCTTTATAAGGAGACTTTGTCTCCATTTTGTAATCACTCTTTTATCAATAATAAAATATTGTAACGTGGTACCAGAGCAAAAAGATCTTCCCACGAATTTTTAAAAATTTGTGCCTTTTACTTGTTCTCTTCAGAATTGTTTTTTGTTAAAAAAATGAGGTTATGGTTTTCAAATGATTTTTGAAGTTTTCTGGTTCGAGGAGGCTGAAGGTCGAAGGGTTTGTTTCTGCTTCTACAGATCACACCTTTTGGGTCACATTTTGTTTTGTCTGCCAACTCCATTTTTTTGCTAACCCACATTCCTATTCTCATGTCTCTTTTGGTGATGCGATTTTTGTGCCTTTTTTATTCCAGACTAGGCGCGTCTAAAGTTTTTTTTTGAGCTCTATAAGCTCATGCAACTTTTGCATCAATTTTTGCTTGTCTTTCGGCTCCTTTCTCTGCCCGCAACGACTTTTTGCTATGCGTTTTCTGAGTGACATTTTTTTGGCGGCCCAATAAAAGAAAAACTAGCGCTTTATCTATGTGACCTGGTTTCTGGGTAGTTTTTGAGCTCGCACGTTTTGACGCGATTTTCTTCGCGTTCTCTGCAGATTTTCAACGGTTTCCTATGTTTTTGGGTGCAGCAATTGGTTTTTTTGCGTGTGTTTGTGAAACTCACGGCTAGGGTTTTTCTTTAACAGGTTTTTGTTTTTTGCACAATTTTTTGAGAAAAATTGTGGGTTTCTTGCAACTTTTGACACCTAGGGTTTCAAACCTAGGATTTTGTGTAGAGTTTTATTTGGGCTTTGTGCGCTTTTTCCAAAAAAAAAATTGTAATTTTTGTAAAAGGGTTTTATACCCGTTCTTCCTCAAAAATGACATTTTGTATTATGCCCAAAATTGTCTTGGAATTCATGCCATGGTTTGACTAGTTTTGACCTGAAAACCAATATTCTTGAAGTTTGTACTAGTTGTTGCTGAAGGTTTTTGACAGAAGAATCAGACTTTTTTGAAGCTCGAGCTTGCATCGTTCTTTGTGCATAGGAAAATGGGAGGGATGGCGTCATTGACCAACACATGTTGGAGGGCAATCAACAGGTCAACAACAGGAATTACAATACTTGGAAGCAGAGGATGCTATCAATTTTTGAGTATTGGTGCTTGGACAAGCATGTTCTTGGTAACTCTACTTGCCCTATAGTTGTGGGCAAAGATCATGATAAGTTTGATGTGTTGGAATTGTTGTTGTTTGAGGTGTTGACATTCATGTTTTGTCATTGATGTCAGCATATGTTTCAGTTGGATGCTTTAGAAGTTTTAGAAAGACTGGTTATCACAGGTACAGGCAAGATTGACAGTTGTGTACGAACATTGTACGGTGTTTCAGCATATGCAAGCACGGAGTTATGTAGAGGGAAGTATTTACACCTTATATCTAAGGTCGTTGGATTTCATATTACTGTTTGTATGAGTTATAGCTGTTTTGGTGAAGACTGGTTACAGAGCAGTACCAGAGGATTATGACAGAGATGGTCCTTGATTTTTTGGGATAACTTGGATGTGAGCATGGGTCATGGTATGCGAGCTTAAGGCATAATATAGGATACATGGGAGAACATTCTTTGTGATTCTTGGGTCATTGGATTCTTGACGACGTTAGTTGAGGCGTGTGGACTAGCAAAGACCTATTTGGGGTCAACCATAGATATGTAACATGCTTAGTGAATGGTGAGCATGAACTAAGGATCTTGGTGCGTAACTGATGATACTTATTTGTTATTTACTTGTGTAAGGTACCGTGTGTATCTTAGCAATGGTCTATGTAACTGTTTGTGTATTAGGGGAAGTCTTAACAGGCTGAGCTAATTGCTAATTGTAACTTGTATAAAAGAAAGTAGCGTTTTGATGTGTATTGTAGGGATTGGATGTATTAGATGTTGTGAGCATGTGGATGCGAGTTCTGCTGGATGTAGAGCAATGATTATGTTTATAATGCACTTCATTGGAACTGTATAGGCAAAGCAAGTTGCTATCAGTCAATTCACTGTTAGAAGTATACTTTTATACTTCTCTTTGGACAGTGGATCCAGAAGGTGGGTTTAACCTTCACTTTGGGCAGTGCACTTGGGCAGTGAGCTCATCATTTCTTTCAACTCCTAATAGGGTTGAGAAGACTCCTAACAAGGTATGTCCTTTGACAGGGACTTTGTACTGGATGTAATAATCAACTCCTAACAAGGCTAGATCTTCTAACAGGGATACAATATTTCTAGTGCTTTATTTGTGGGTGTTAATTCCCACAGGGTTTTTCCCTTAACAAGGTTTTCCTCGACAACAAATACTTGTGTTATGGTGTTGTTCTTGAAGTGTTCAGATTTGCATCAAGTAATTGATTTATAAGTTTAAAGTTTAAATATTTGGCATAGAACTGATTCACCCCCCCCTCTCAGTTGTATTATTCCTAACATGATGAACGTAACCAAGAAGCAGTTATGTTGTTGAAGTTATATATCACTAATGAGATGCTTCCAAAAGTGCTATTTGGCAAGTCAGCTACGGAGATTTGTGCGCACCTAAAAAGTCTCCATGAAATGTTAGATAAAAGCTGAGCTTTTTTTTTGAAGAATATGCTAGGATGCCGGTTCGGGTTTGAGTTCGAAGAACCGGTTCGCCGGTTCGACAAAATTTTGAAAAAGGGGTTTTTGGGTTCAGGTTTGTTTTTTCAAACATATGTAATTATATATATATATATATATATATATATATATATATATACATATTTTGATATTTATGCAGCCTAGAAGCATGAGTTAAGATTAGAATGTCACAGAGTATCATAAAAACTAAAGTAAACATTTAAATTTGTAAACATAGCATCATGAATCCATGATCATACCATCATATACTTCAACTTCAAAGTCTTCAAGTTCAAGTTCAACATCAAAGATTCAAAACATCTAAATTAAATCAGAACATCAGTTCAAG
>MU228166.1:460958-492933 GCA_018584345.1 Thuja plicata | reverse complement strand
ATATATATAAATGCATCCAAACGCATCCGCATCCCCCCAAAAAAAAATTCACACATCCGTGCACCCGCTTCTCGCATCCGCACCCGAATTGGCAATTTAGATTTTAGGGGCAGCCTAATTTTCATAGCAAACTCTCAATATAATATAATTAAAAAATCTCCTCATTAGTGTTTAAATATTAATTCAAATGAATCTATTCAAAGTTAAACTTGGAAAATTAGAATGCCCTAACAACCCTAAGCTAAAATTTTCAATCTTTTAATGCTTTTATTTTTCTTCTACTAAATGAAATAATGAGCCCAAAAAGGAAAGATCTAAAAATAATAATTCAGAAGCACTTTCTGAAAAGCTCAGGAAATGGCAGGCAAGTGAAGCAGGTGGTGAATATTTGGGTTTAGTTGCAAGTTTATGGAGTGTAATGCTAATATGATATAGACCTCCTAGATGGTACTCAATAACAGAGGAATAAACAATCCAACTGAGGTTTCTGATAGAGATTGTGTTATAAATTTTTAGGAAAGAGTGTTTGTGACCTCAAAACTCTTTGAGGCCATAGCAGCAGCTAATGTCTTTAGAACTTTGATTTAAGTTTCAGTTCATCTGAATCTTATGGATTAGCTTCCACGTGCTACATTTAAATCTAGAATCCTCTAAACACCCTTCACACATACAGTCATCAAGGTGAAAATTATTAGTTATAGCATTCAAGACAATTGATAATCCTGGATCCAGTTTACAATAATACTAAATATTCATCTTGGAAATTGATTTTACAAAGAGGGCGAATTTGCAATGTCAAGAACAGCACAATTAGGGTAGATATATCTGAAGAGTTATGTTTCTAGGTCTGTTTATAGAAGCCATTGCTACATTGAGTTGAATAAGGTGAGAAACTCTTCCTTGAGCTTGACCTATACGCCTGGAAGGACCCTTTCTCAAAAAATAATTGCTAATGCAGTCGTTGGGGAAGCAAACCCAAAGAAACCATCATGTGTAATGTGGCTCTCAAAAAACGTTCTATGACAACAGAGTTGCAGAAGTAAAGTGCAATCAAATTAGTGGAATAAACCATGCCAAGAATATGAATTTTGATTAAAAGATGCTGGGAAGATTCCTCTCTTTAACATATATTCTCTTTAGAAGGCGGAAAAGGAATTGTTTTACGCAGCTGAATGTATTTAAATTATAATACCAAGGCAAGTTCAGTTTCTATTTCACAATAAAATATATTTTCCTGTTAGTAATGAACAAACAAATCTTTTATAGGCAATGAAAGTAAATTCAAATAAAAACTAACAAACTGAAATCAAATTTGAGCTCCTTTTTGCTAGGAAATAGTTCTTATGTAATGTTCTCTTACAGAGTTTGTTATATTTGTAGGTTCTTCCTTTTTCCGGGATGATACAAGATTACGTGCTCTCCGCTTCCTTGATCATATGCTTGTATGTATTTTGTCATTCCATTGAGCTGATTATTTGGTATTGTCTTATTGCTGATTAGAACTGTGTTCAACAGATGTTTTTTTTCAGAATGAACATGACATAACATTGAGGGGTTCACTCTAAAACTTTTGTGAGAAGAGCTTCTGTGGTAACATCTGGGATTCAATGTTGCATTGCAGGAAAGAGATAACATGCAGAAGTCTGAGTTTTTAAGGGCATTGTCCGGGATGTGGAAAGACTTTGATTCTCGTGTGCTTAGATATAAGGTGTGTGGGATTCTTTAACTTTCCTGATTCAGCCATGCTAGCCATATACATGCACATGCACACGCACACAAACATAAAGAAAAGAAACATTTTACAGAAAGGTGAAAACCCCAAAACAAATAATGTAAGGAACAATATCATTTAACTTTTAAATGCACTATCCTTCATCTCTTTCACAATCCACTGCTCTCAAAAACAGGGGCAGGGACGCTACAATAACATTGATCAATGGGCAAATTTTTGCATCTTTCTATCCATAAGAAATTATTGATACCCTTGTTTCGACCCACGAAGCCTTTATGGGCTTCAAGGAGTCCTCCACAAATTTCACATTTTATCCAATAAGGTGCTACACATCTTCTCAAACCTCGGCCCTTGTACCTTTTTGGAGTCTCATTAATTGATCTCACCATTTTTGCCAATATTTTGAGGAAAGAACAATAGATGGCAATCCATTCGCATAGACACATCTCCCTATATCTGGATCGGCAATCTCTCTAGACTCATTCTGAAATACCATTTGAAATGAGAAGGCAGTGGAGAAGCTTCATCTCTTGAGTTCCTTTCCTTAAAATGGATGATTTGATTTATGACCTACTGCATGGTCTACTTTTTCTTGCTCTTCAATATATGCCAAGACTTGTGTTTTAGGAATGCCATTTCCATCTACACCTGGACAAAATTTGACGCCTAGTTGAATTATCTTGCAGAAATGGCCTTCCACTCGACTGTGTGAGCTGGAATATCTAACTCTACAATGACCACAAATCCAAACATGACCTCCACCACTTGGAATTTGTTGTACCATTTCAGCATATTTTCAAAAGGCAAAATTTGGGTCTATATTGAAGTGGTGTTGGGTCACATGGCTAGAAATGGTTACTATTGTAATACCCACGACAACAAGTTCAATTAACAGAATGTTCAAAAATTGAAACAAATGAAGTTTGAAAACAAAAATATATAAATACAAGTTAATAGTTTATTCATTTAAAAAAAAACATGTGCTATAGATACTTAAAGAATGAAAACAAATCAGAAACTTCAAAACAAAACAATAGAGCTAGTTTGAAAAAACAAATGAAGGGAAATAAACCGAAAACTTCAAAAGACCTACCTTTTTTGAAAAAATCTTCCTCTACGATCTCCTTGTCAGCAGAAAATTCTTGCAAATGTGTAGGAATAATACAACAACCAGCTTGGAGCATGTAATGTCCCTTTTCGGGATATTAGTATATTTTACCCTAAAACCACAATTTCAATTAAAATAAGAATTATAGTACAATTAAGAATACAAACTTACTTACTGAAATGCCCTTCATAACAGAAATCCTGGTCTAGGTAGTGCACGATATTAGTTACTGGAAATTATCATTAAGTCATAAGTTCATGGTAACATATGTCTTACTAATTATTAGTAAATATCATGATATCCATAAACAAAATTCATTTTGAAATCTAAATAAGTCATTGCCTTTTCAAAGTAGGTTCCTATAATAGTCTCATTAGGATTTTGTTGAAACTTGAAACATTTGCAAACCACTGTCAAGGCTGGCCATCCCTCCTATTTGCTTTCCGTTTCTCTAAATTCAGAAGGGACTACAAATGAAGCTTACATTGCATGTTTATATTTTAGAACATTGCTGTGGTTTTAATTTTACTTGAAAGGTGTTTGGTCCTGTTTTTATTTTTTATTTTGTTTTCTGTTTTATGCCTAGAGCATGTAGAACAGGAGTACTAATCATAATATTTGCCATAGTGAAGCCTCTGACATCAATCCCACATCTAGAAATGAAGCATAGTTTATAGTGGATGAGTGCATGTCAGACTTAGATACAGAATCCACTAATCTGTAAGTGTTATGTACACAGTCAAAAGTTAAAGTGATGCAAGGGCAGATATCAGACTATATGATCAATGAGTATACTCTTATTAATAATAAATTATTGATGAGACATACATTAGTAACTGTGGTGTGTGCATTGATGCCAACATTCATTGCGCTGTTGATAACATGCATTATGTAATTGAGGACAATCTGGACACTTACTGATTAAGTGTAAGTGTGTCCAACAGTTCAGTACTATAAACATAGGCTTAGAGTGTCTTCCAAACATTTTTAATGTCCACAGCCTCTATGAACTTAATTTGCTTCTTTACCTGTTTCAAGAGGCTGCCCATATTTTACACACTTTTTTTTTTACACCATCTTTTTACTTCGAATAAGAGACAGAGACGAAGAAAGGAATTCTATCAAGGTCCTAATAAAAAACAGTTCAATAATACTTGGAAGTCATGATGAATAAAAAGAAAGCAGGAGTTTTATAATACTTCAAGAGGTGAAAATTAACCGACACTAACATAATGAAAAGCTATAATTAGAGGGCTGGACCCAAAACAGAAACCTACACAAGTTGGAAAAACTAAATTCATATGGTTCTAGTTCATATAACTATGTGAATTGAAGTTCTCTCCATGATCACAAGAATGAGAGCTGATAGAAACTAAAGTTGGGGATCAAAGTTGGCACTAGTTTGACGCAGTCATGGCAGGAGTTTTCCCAATGGAGATGGTCCAAACCATGCAGCCCGAGTCAACACAGCGGAAGTCAACAACTCAAGATCAACAAGAACACAACAATGAACTGGAAACATGCAAAATCCCACATTCGCATTATCACAGATTCAAGAACTTACATCAAATTGGTCTGCATCATGCAGTTTACATACTTTCGGCATACATGCCTGATTACAACAAAAATCCAGATCTAGACCCTAGAATTAACCTTCCAAATATTATCCTACTGAGAGCTGCTTAACAAAGATCAGATGCCTCAATATATAGAGCCTTCACAACTCATACGTCGGCTCAAATCTATTACATTTTCCAAGAACAAGAAAACGTAATACAAAAATATAGGTTAGGACCCAAATCAAGAAGATCTCGATGCCAAGATGTTGAAATGACATGTGATCCAAGATAGACGTCAGCCAAAGATCAAGGAACATTGTGATATGAGCCACAAAGCTTCGCCGATCGGGAAACTACTTCGCGAGTTCGGAAAACTCCAATTGACCGTTAGAACATGAAGAACACACAGGCCTGAGCATAAATCCAAGATAAGTCCACTGCGAAGTATTAGATAGAGGTGCAAACCTAGACATAAGTTAAACATGATGTCCATAACCTAACCTAAGGTCTGCAACAACAAATGATCCAAATCCAAGGTATGCCACTAAAAACACGGAAACTGGCTAACAAGAACAAACTGGAAAGGAAATCTTTTTGGGTGATGCAAGATTGCCAAGAAACCCAAGATGCTCCTGCATCATAGTTAGTAGAGGATTAAGCTTTGATGGGACTGGCTATGTTGTTCTAGCTATGTCTTATTTAATCTAGTATTGAAATTAGGAGATTTTAATCTACATTGCTTAGCTGAAGTTAGATTGGTTTCATTAGATGCTGCACAACTAAATCATTTCTTGATAATATATGCTTATTGCATGTGAATAATGTATATGGTTATTGCATGTGAATAATTTGAGGTGTTTTAGATATTTGATATGTGCTGGCATCTACATCTCTCCTTGGGATATCAGAATATCTAGATGTTGCTTGTATATATCTCCTCTACCATAGCACAAATGTTGGTATGTCAAACAATTGTAGCATTGCATTAGACAATTGAACCTCACATAACCGTATTACAATGTTTGGTTCCATGTGCAGGTTCTTCCACCCCTCTGTGCAGAACTTCGAAATGTGGTCATGCAACCAATGATTCTTCCCATGGTGCTCACTATTGCTGAATCACAGGTACATATTTGAATGCTTGACTTGTTTCTATAAGTGGAGAAAAAAGATGTCAATGGAATTGAAATTCAAATATCTCTCTAGGAAAAACGTTTTGTTTGACATCCAAAAATATAGGAAAAAAATGTTTTGTTTTGTAGTTATTATTTTGGGTCTGCAAAGGATATGACTACCACACAGGAATGGAATCACATCCTAAAGGGAAACTACAAAATTACATTGGTTGAACCGACTTAGAAAGGAGCAAAATAAACCTAAATAACCATCAACTTTTAGTTTAGGAATGTATGAATTATTGTAGCTTAGATTAAAATTGTTTTCTGCCTCTTGTGATTCCTTTTGTCACTTTGTGCTTTCACATTTGTTGCTGCTGTAGAAAAATTAACAGTTATGTAAATTTCTAGAAACATTTCTTCTGTGTGCTTCGTTTTTCAGAGTTGCATGATTGCAGCATGTAAAACATGTAAAGGTGCAGAGGCTTGGGTTTGATCAATTCATGATCCAAACTCTTATCCTCCAACTCTGCATATATTTTGTTTGGTCAAACATGTTGAAAACAAATCCTATTTTTTTTATGAGGGGCAAGAAAAATCTTTAAATTTCCAGATCACGCTGAACACATTGCTTTTTTCCCAACAATTTTGTCCACACAGCATCTTGACTGGAATCCTCTGTGAATTTCTTGAAAAGGTGATCTTGAGGAAAGTACTTGGAAATCTCTCAATAGATTTAGAGTCAAGAAACTTCAAGAAAGAATGTCCAATAAAACTTATGGGCAATGATATATTCTTGGAAGTTGTTATTTGTCTTTTTTTGGATATTAATTGTTTAATGAAGAACAGTTGACTGTGTCTTTCTAAGTTGAATTAATTCCCTTTCTATTTTTAGTTGAATTTCTAGAAAGCAGAAAGAGTTTTGTTTCCACTGAAAGTATTGATTTTCTATAAGTAGAAACTCTGAACGTTCCAGGAAAAAGTTGTATTTAGATGCAGTAAATTAGTTAGTGAAATTTGTTTATTTCACTGCATTTAATTAGCTGCTTAATGTCAATCAATTAGTCGCATTGCATTTTTTTGTATTAGAGAGTTTATAAAAGAATACCTCATTTACTGAGTTTCTCAAGGACAGACCACTGAGGGTCAGAATATCATGCTACAAAACCTGAGGATAATCCACTAAACACACATTTTAGACTGTCCATTATATACTGTGTAATGTCCCGAAATTACTAGTACCAAATTTTTTCCCTAAGTTACAATTTTTTATCAAAACAAGTAGGGTTTGGAGATACTTTTCACTTTGATTGAGATCCTGCAAGCAAGTTAGGAATCATGTATAATCATAATTCATAAATAGATTTCTTTAGTTAGAAATAAGCATATATTGGAAATGTAGATCAAATCACTAGATTGCTTAAATCAATTTGATGATGACTCAACCATAGAAGAGATAAGATAGGGTGCTCTAGAGACCCTCTACCCTAGGCCCAAGAGTGGATATACCATCCGTCTTGGCCTCATGTGGCCCATTCCATCCATATTGGGGGGGGTACCTAGTGAGGTGTCCTGTTACCATTCTCCTCAATCTTGCCTCTTCTATCTTACTTCCAATGATTGAACATCCTTATGCATCCGTTTGCCATGATAGAGGTCATGAGTATTCACAACAGGGTGCCCAGAAAGTCTATTCTTCCTAAGCCCAAAGGCAGTCCCCTTTGTCCCCCTTTGGCCCCATGGGACTCTCCAGCCATATACCATGAGGTGGCGTGCTTAGAAGGTGACCCCATCACCACTCCTCTGTCTGTAATCCCTCATTTCCACATCCACAATAGGGTGCCCTGAGAGCACATCCTTTCTAATCCCAAAGGCAGTACCCTTTGTACCCCTTTGGCTTCACAGGACTCCCCGGTCATATATGATGAGGTGGCGTGCCTAGAAGATGACCCTATCACTGTTCCCCTACTTGTAATTCCTCAAGAATCAATCAGTACATATAAAGAGTTCAATATTATGCAGGTATTCTGAAAATGCGATAATCAGTTATCAACAGTATATCCTAATCAGTAATGAGCAGATGTAGACAATATTTATTATGCTATGCTGAACAGACGTAACAACAATGCATCATCAGTCAGTCTTGTGCAGATATAAATGTTACTTATCTGCTGTGTATTATTAATCATTAATTCCAAATCCTCTTACATCCCTTGTGATTCAATATTCTTCTTGCTTATTTCCCATGGATATTCTTCTTCCTTCTGATCCATATAGTGGACCTAGATTTGATCTGTTACAGGTCTGATCCAGTTTGCATTTGCTCCTCAAAATAATCTTCCCTTGGTCTGTAATTGTGTTCATTGTATTGGTTGCTGCAGATACTTCAATCTGTCTTCTTCAATTGACTTCCTTGTCTCCTCTTCTATATCCTTCTTCAATGAAGTTCTCTTTTATATCTCCTTTGAGTGTAGGGAGTCACACCCATTCATTTGTTAATGCCCTTCCGCAAGGTTCACAGCCATTGGTTATGAAAAGATACACCTGTTTGACAACAACTGCTGCCCCTTTTACTTCTTATTTAATCTTCACCTATCTCTCACTTCTAAAATCTTTCTTTACCGCTTTTCAAATCTGCACATATCCCATTTAAGATCTGCATATCTTCTCCTTCTATATCTACATATCTTATTTTCTTCTTCTTAATTCTTATTTCAAATCCCTCCTTACCTCTGCTTTGAATCTGCTCTAGATCTCCTTTACTCCCTTTCCTCCATTCCATTTGATGTCCTCTTCTCCTGAATCTCTCTAGATCTCCTCTACAACCCTTCATAATTACAACCCTTTCGAAGAGTCACAACCCTTCATAATTACAACCCTTTCAAAGAGTTACAACCCTTCATCATTGCTGCCCTTTGAAAGAGTCACTTCATTATTTTCTTCACATTTCTTTCTTCTTCCATTAATCCTTCTTAATTCCTATGCTTTCCTCTTCTTTCCTCTATATACCCTTTTAAATGAACTCTCCTCCCTTTTATATCTTACGTTGAGGGAGTCACAACTCTTCATTATGTTTCTCTTAACCTTTCACTAACTTAATTAACTTGTAATTATATTATATTATTTATCTATTTATTTGTTTTTATATTTTAATTTTATTATTATTGTTTATTATCAAATCCTATTTCAGAAAGGGCACATTACATACTGCAGATATACAAATTACATACTTCGCAAAACATCCTATTGCATAAGGCATCAGGAGTTCCTTGTGATGTTTCTGGTTAGATGCTAGGTCAGCTAGCCCAGCTATTTGAATATTTTATTAAATAAATAAATTAAAATAAAAGGATTTGTTAAATAATTGTAATAATGGCTCCCTTTGAGCCAACCTTGTGAAAAATGTGGCGGTTGTTTCCTGGACCGACTTTGTGATAGTTTCACTGAGGCCAATGTTGGAAGATTCAGATATTTATCTGGAGTGAAAGGAATCGGTATTTAGAATTTGAAACGCATGTATCTACCCTTCTAAGACAGAACCTCAGAAGGCAATTCCGAGTAGGACGTCACCCCTGCTCACAGAGGAAGTCATGCTTAGCTGGATGCCATTCGTACCTTGCGCATGCTTCATCTCTCTTGGGACGCAATCTGTGTGGAGCTGACTTTATTGGGTGTCTGCTGACATCAGAAAAGTCTCCTAAAGCAGATAATAGGAAGGCCGGCCATTAACAGAGGGAATCAGTATAAGAGGCGCACCTGCCGATCATTCTCATAGTCAGTATTGATATGCCTTGTTAGCCTTTAATAAGATCATATTATTTTGTATCAGTCTTATTTCAGAAATTCTGAAGTTCACTGCTGTGTGCACGAGTCTTGTTACCTCTGCTGATTATATCTTGATTATTTATTTGAATCTGAGAACAAATTGTGTATTCTGATTTGGAAGTCATTAGCAGAATTTTATTTTAGGATCAGAACTTTCCTGGATTAAGTCTCTTACAGCGATACACCTTATTTAATTCACTTTATAGTCTGTTGTCTAGCTGTACAAATTATTGGTTGTTGATTAATGCATATGAAATCTGGGAAATTTGGTTTTGGATATTTACATCTGGGCAGTCTGAATTAAATATTCTAAGAATGATATTTCATTCCTGTTGTCACTTTACTCGTCCATCCCATTTTAATCCAACTGTGGAATGATCTCAGAGGCCTCATCACTTGACCTCACCACCTCCATGGTAAAATCCTCACCCTGATTAACTTGAAACTTTGCTCTGCTCTGCACTCCGAGGTCTTTCCTCAGTGTCTCTGCTGGAATTTGATCATTGTACTTCAGTTGGAAGTTTAGTTAACCCTGAAGTTGAATGGCCACATTTGTCCATACCTGATTTCTGATTTTTTGACCTCCATGGTGCCTTCTCTTAGCAGCTTTAAGAACTTGACTTTAGCCACCGCCATTGTTAGAGTCATAGATACATTGAAAAACATGAGTCTTTTTGTAGACTGAGTGTCCTTTTAAGGGCTTTAAACTTTTCCCCATTTCTTGCTTTTCATATAATCCATAAAATTTCAGTAGAGAGCAAAGTCAAAATAAATTATATACTTTATCCCAATTATTCACAGTTCCAGTGAGTATTTCTTTCCAATTAATTACCCCCCAAGTTATTCAAAACAGCACACAAAATTTCCCAGATTTCCTTAGCAAAAAACATTAAGAAAATGTCTCACTGATTCAGGCTTCCTGCATATGTCACAAACTTACAAATCACAACATCAGAGGAGTTCACACAAAATTTCCCAGATTTCCTCAGCCAAAAACATTAAGAAAACATCTCACTGATTCAGGCTTCCTGCATATGTTACAAACTTACAAATCACAACATCAGAGGAATTCACTTTATATGGTAAGCTCTGCAGCAAGAATAACCACTTTAAACAAGCCTTTTTGGGCTCAAGAATGTTATACCATAATACTTCAAAAACAATTTGCCATTATTTATCATCTAACTCTTAATTCCGACATTTATTAATAAAGTAAGTAATGGAATCAGCACTAGAAAGTGTCTTATAAAGTCAGTAATAGAATCAGCATTAGAAAGTGTCTTATTTTACCGTTTTAGCAATTCAAAGCATCTTCATCCCTAGGGATTGCATTGTTGCTTGGTGTGTCTGGATCTTGAGTAAAAACACTTAAAGGGATTTGACTGCTAGTGAGGAAGTTCAAGGTCTTTTCTCTATCCAACAGACACCTCTGTGCTTATCAGCAGAATCCTTTGCCAGGTATAGAAGGCACTAGCACATTGCTCAGGTGGTCTCATTGACCAAAGACAAGCTTGTGACATCATGACCAAACTGCATGGCACAATCTTTTCCTGGACCAGAATGTGCGACACCAACCAGTCTGCTTCAGAAAAGTATTTGACAGATTTTTTATAGCTTCCAAAATATATATCTCAAACTATATTCCAGATTCTGATCATCTATTGTAGCATATTGGCAAGTTAACTTAGAAAGCTCAATACTGACATTATTTTGGAAAAAGCTAAACACATCTTATCTTATTTGTAAATCTGGTTATACACATTTTGTGATTGCTGTATTAGAAAGTCATAGGGTAGAAAATCACAAGTAACTTTATTTCCTTGGGACATGCAATCAAGATCTTTTTGAAAACTAATTAGAATTAGTAACTAGTGAGCGATCAAATTTTTTGACTCGATGTTCTGATTATAGACTACTAGCAAGCGATGCGAGACACCTCACATTGGCAAAAAATAGATTTGATGCAGACTGATTTAAACAAATTAAGCCCTAAAAATGAGGTTCAGCACCAGGACAATAATTTTGTGGCTGTTTAAAAATCCTCAGACTTTGGCAGCACTGCATTTAGCTCAAAAACTACCTTTCCAGAGGTGACTTGTAATCATTGAAGATGTGCAGGTTTCTTTTTTATCAAATGAACCAAAAGGTAATGACAGAAAGACTGCAAATAGCTCTGTTTTAAAAAGGTAGCTTAAACCAATTCTAAGTTGCTTAACTGTCTGTAAAATTGACCTCACATGTAGAAGCCAACAACATGTGATGCTGCCAAATTTGGCACCTATTGTTAAAAAGGGCTTTTAGAAACAATTGTGTGGATGTTTCCACTTGCTTTTGTATAGTGAACTTTGTTTAGGGCCAAGTCCTGACCTATCCTGAAGATATGTTTATGAGGACACTTCATGCCACATAACTTCTGGGACCTCTACCTTTACTATGTCTGTCTTTTCCTTATTAAAATCATATTTCCTTTACTTACGTGTAACTTAGTGTCATGTCCCCAATCAGATTAAGCTTATCCTTGTAATGGTAGAGTACAATCTAGTGGAACATTTAGAGAACACCATTCAGTTCAATTGTGTGAGGAAGATTACTAATGTTTCAATGGTATAGGGTTTGTTGTCAACAATCATATCAATTTTACAGTAAAGACATTGGGAGAACTAATTTTGAGGGTTAAGTTGATGTGTGGTATATTTCAGTTTTCTTAGCATTCAGGCACTAGGCAAATGGATTAACTAAGGGATCTGAGATTGACTGCCAAATTGACAATCATTGATTTTTGTTTGCAGGACAAAAATGACTTTGAACTTTCAACATTGCCGGCTTTGGTTCCCGTGTTGTCCTCAGCTGCAGGTGAAACATTGTTGCTCCTGGTGAAACATGCTGAACTTATTATCAACAAGGTACATGGATAGTGCTGATTCTTTGATTACTGGTGTCATCTTTCTATACATAGTTATGATTAATCCTTGTGTCTTAGTTTGATTGATTTCTTTGACATTTCAATTAATCTTTACTTCGCCATTGTTAGCCATGTTTATGTTTGACTTTTCGATAGGAAATGTCTCTTATGGTCCTCAATAATTTTGTTAAATGTCATATATGCAATGGTTTATATCGCTGAGCATTTTAACTAGCTAATCTGCAAATAGAGTTAAATTTTACTAACAATTATGTTATTGCAGGCCAGTCAAGAGCACTTGATAGCACATGTACTTCCATTGCTAGTTCGAGCTTATGATGACCCTGATGTTCGAATACAAGAAGAAGTTTTACGACGGACAATCCCCTTAGCTAAACAGCTTGATTTTCAGGTTACTGGTTTGGCATACCGCTGGCTCTTTCTAGTCACAGTTTGGGGCTGTTTAATTGTTAGAGAGCATGCCTTCTTATATTATATAATGAGTCAATTAGACATTTAATGATATGATTGCTTGCATTTTGTCTATTAAGTAACTTTCTCCTGACTTTAGCAGATTGATTTTATGACATGTAATTTTGGGCACCAACATGCAGAGAATCAACATTTATTCTAAAAACATCCATTCTGGTAATATCATGAGCAGCCAATACAGATTTCAATATTGAAATTTGTCCCAGATTTATTGTTGAACTCTTGAAAAAGTTAATTTAAATTTACATCTCCAAAGAAAGGAGATTCTAACATGCCTAGTAGTCATAGATGTCTTTCTTACAGTGCCAAATGATCCATGCAGGTATCTGTTGAAGGTTTCCAACAACATTTGTCATTTATTTTTGGAATGGACTTGACACCCTAATTTGCAAAAAGAAAGTACAATGCAATGAGTCTGATTCTGTAGGGTTATTTTGTGGCAAGTAATCATTTAAAGCTAAGTTACCGGGTATGCCTTGAACCCACCTCGCACCCTTACAAGGTTCATCTGGGTATGAGTTCGCCCAGGGTAAGCCTGGGCATGCGCAGGGTACGTACCCGGGTGTCTGGGTATGCGTGGGGTACGCCCCAGACATACCCACATACCCCGCGCATACCCAAATGCGCTGAGCACCAGAAGTAACCAAACAAGACATTTTTGACTTATTTTTGCATCCGTAAACCATTAAATGCCCCTAAAAATTCAAGATAGGAAAATCAAAATTGTTTTAACAGTTTCAAGACAGAAACAAATGAACATGAAACAGATGCTCTATGTTATCATTCTGGGTTTGTTGAACCATTCTTTTTAAAGGTAGATTTGGCTTGGTAATAATTTTTCTCTTCTTTTCATGTTTTATTTATCAAGCATCAGTCTTGTTGGTATCAATCTGTATTCACCATGAAAATTTCTCAAAGATGAGGTTATTCAGAAATATATGACATGGCATGATGACCTTCATCAAGACTAGCGTATGCTAACCCTATTTTAGTTGAAGTGAAGTTTATGCTGCAAAATTATCATTTGTATTTTGATCTAAATTTTTATTTGTGTTTGTTTAAGATTTTACTGTGGATTAGAGTGAAGAACAATGTTGAGCTTTGTATCTTAAAAAAAGACGAGTTTATTCAGAAATAGATGACATGCCATGATGACCTTCATGCCATCAAGACTAGTGTATGCTAACCCTATTTTGGACACATTATATTTTGTGATAATGCAGTGGCATTTGACAATTCCAATTGCTTTTAGATATGCTTTAAAATGCTAACATATACTATTTTGGATCACAGTGCTACTTTTTCAATGACATCATGTTTGCTTGTTGTAGGTTATGAAGCAATCAGTTCTTCCTCGTGTTCATGGTTTGGCGCTTAAAACTACAGTTGCTGCAGTAAGATTCTTGCACATCTACTTCAAATTTTTGAAGGGCCACACTCTTGTACAAAAAACAAATTAAATATTCATACACTGCGTTTCAAGTAATGTATGAGAAATAAATGCTATAGTTAGTAAATATCAGAGGAAAGAATTAGTGTTCTCGAAGAATTTTAGTATTCATTTGTGTATTGTTGTCAAGGATTTAAATGCATATCTTACTGATAGACAATAAACATTGAACAAACACACACATAAGACAAAAAGCTTAGGCCTATCCCTGGGGATCTTCAAATAGAATATCATTAGTTGTTATCTCTGGCTAAATTCATTTGTATATCTCTCTTTCCTGTTTCTAAGATTCAATATACCTCTTTTTTCACTTCTCAATACCCAGTACAGTTTTCCTCCAGTATCTGTTTTGTCCTCTTGACTTGTTGATGATGGATATTGATCTACCATTTCTGTCCATGAATTGATAGGTCTTGCCTTTTTAAAGAATATTTTCAGAATCGTTGCAAGCTGCATGGATGAACATTACAAGTATGCTAATTATTTTTATTTTCTTAATGATTGTTCCTGTAAAATGTTAATGCAGGTACGAGTGAATGCATTGCAATGCCTGGGAGAGCTAGTACAGTGGTTGGATAAGCGATCAGTTTTAGAGATATTGCAGACATTACAAAGGTGTACTGCTGTCGATCATTCTGCACCTACACTGATATGTACACTTGGAGTTACAAACGCAATATACAAGCAGGTACATCCAATGAAATGTTTTTTCAATAGTATTGTGTGTTTTATTGGTAGCCTAAGTTACCGGTTCGGGGACGGGTGTGGGTACGAGAACCTGGTACGTGGGTATGTGAATTTGTTTTTTAGGGGTTTGGGTACGTGTGTGTGTATATATATATATATGTGTGTGTGTGTTTTATATATACAAAAAATAAGAGAATTATACAGAATTGTAAAACTAAATCATTTCCTAGTATGAGACTTGATCATTGATCAATGTAAATGCCAAAGATAAATACTAAATGCCAATTGATAGTTGAAAAATACTCGAATCAGCCATATCATGTACCCACAATACCCAACAAGTACCCACAGATGAACTAGTACTAGGTGTGTACCTGAAACTGGTTCGGGGCCTGTTGGTACGAACCCGGTAACTATGTTGGTAGCTATTTCAATATTCTAGTTGACTGATGTTTGAATATCTGATGTGAAAGTGAAAACTGAGAAATGAATTTGGAACAAGAATGTTTTAAAGGTTCTGCCATTGCAAGAGTCGAGCTTGAACTGTCTTAAGTTTCTAATCTTTTACTTTTTGGTGTTTTGTGATTTTCAGTATGACTTAGAGTTTGCTGCAGAGCATTTGCTTCCTCTACTTGTACCATTGCTGGTTGTACAGCAGTTGAATCTTCAACAATTTGCCAAGTACATGCTCTTTGTAAAAGAAATCCTTAGGTATGGAATTAGTTTGCATGTCTTAATCGTGGCTTATCCAAGCAGGGCTTGTTTTTAGTAATTTGAACAAACAAAGATTCAAAGAAAAGTAGCATATACTGATAAATCCTTGATTTCACAGGAAAATTGAAGAGAAGCGTGGTGTAACTCTTAATGAATTGAATCCTTCTACTCTAGATACGAGTTCAACATCGTCAGTGGGAATGAATGGGGTTCATATTGACTCCCTTAAGACAGAGGGTGTGGTCTCAGTTCCAGTGGGGAAATCTAGCAGCTCCTGGGATTCAGAAGATTGGGGTTCAATTACTAAAGGCCCCCAAAGCTTTAGTAATCCCAATATGTCTACTATTAATGAAAATTCACTATCTAATATCTCAAAGTCTGGTTCTGTCCAAAATATTGCTCCAATGAATGGAATGCGATATGATAATTCTATTCATTCTACATCCACATCCTCTGCCAGTTCATGTACACCAGTAGATGTTCAGTGGCCACCCCCAGCTCCTGCAACTACAAAAGTTCCAAAAATAACTAATAGTCAACTTGGTTCTGCAACATTTACAGAATTTGGAAGTTGGTCCTCAGGACCTAGCTATGACCTTCAGGACCTTGCAAGCAAAAAAACAGCATCAAATGGCATGACTAATTTTCATCTTGAACCAGACCCTGCTGTTGATGACTTTGATCCCTTTGCAGATTGGCCTCCACGTGCAAGTAACAATATCAACAATAATTCAAAACAACAAATTGGTAATGCAGGGCCAATGAGTAGCTCCATTAACAATAATTCAAAACAGCAAATTGGTAATGCAGGGTCAATGAGTAGCTCCATTAACATGCAAACTCAAAATCCTTCTAGTTCATTGAGCTGGTCAACTTTAAGTCCACATATGCCGTCTGGTTCCTTGGCCCTTTCAGCAAATCAACAGCAAGCAGATATCGGGTCGATATTTTCTTCTGCCAAGAATGAACCTGCAGTTTTAAAGATTGCTCCACCTCCACCTTCTGGAGTGGGCAGAGGAAGAGGAAGAGGAAGAGGAAGAGTGAAAGTTAAAAGTCAGGTGCATTCTATCCATTCTTCAGAGGGTAGTAATTCAAAGCCGCCTGTGGATCAACCTCCGCTTCTGGATTTGCTTTAACTTCCATGAACTGCTGTACCTGTCAACCATTTTTAAGAGCTGCAATAATGCACAAGCATATATTCTACGGTAGAACTTGTTTTTGTGAGAGTTGTTTTATTTGCAATTCTGCTTCAGTATGTTGCGAGAGAAATAAGACGAAAAAATTGCCTTTATACAACTGGCAATTCCTTAAGTGGTCTCTTGTTCCAGCCTTTTGAGCTATAAGGCATTGTGTATTTTTATACCATTGTTCTAGAGCAGGCAGTGGATTGTATTTTATCATCTTATTCTTCAGGCTCTTAACGCACAAGATGTGCTCCCATGTAAGGTATGTAAATAATGCCTTCATTGTTAATGTTATCAATTGTTGGTAAAATTTTACCATGTTCTGCCAAAATAATTTTATGTCTGGGGAGTCTTGTAACAATAATTAAACCATATGGATATTATTACAGCATCAACTTTGTTCTTCTTTCTTGCTTATTTTTTCTTGTAAGTTGGTTAAACTGTGTTTCATCCTTCAGTTCTCTGATTTATAATTTTCTTTGCATGGTAATCGCTCGTCACAATTTTATGATGAATGTTGTAAATTGTAAGCCTACAATGGCAGACAGTTATTTGTGCCCACGGATGATATAACGGTGTGGGCCAGTATTTGAAGCTCTAGTATTTTGCAATGCCTTATTGTTTTCCCTATAAAGATACACAAACCCTCTCAAAAGTATGAAGTTTGAAGTAATTGGGACATGAGATCATCTGAGGCTTAAGGATTCTTTCCTTGCAAGTAAAAAATGAGGCAGGCCTTAGAGTCAAACAGCTTGTTATTTATCATGTCATGGAATCGTCATAAAAATTAAAAGTTATGTATTAATCAATTTGTCATATACATTTCATATCGTGTATGATTTCATGTAACAAACTCTGACAATGTTTGGAAAGTTATGTGAGGGTCCACCTATTTAATAAAGAAACAGTGATGTTGGCATGTGTGGTTTTATTCTGGGCATAGATGGATTGGCAAGGTTGGGTTTACTCCTGAGCTTCGACACAAGGTCAAACGTAGGGTAAAAAATCTGGCTATGTAAGGTAAATGGAAAATTGAAACCCAAAACCCCTTGTAGGCAACCAGATGGGTGTCAACACTAGGGTTGAAATTGTTTTAATGTTATTTAAAGTTGAGAATTAGAATGAAATGAATTGCCTGAGAACAAAGACTGCATCTTACTCCATTTATAAAGCTATGTATGCTTTCCTTTCCCTCCCTTGTCTTGACATCTTGGACGGGCCTTTACATTGCTTATGCTTAAATTCATTTCCACAGTAAACGCGCAATCCATTTCCACAGTAAGTGTGCGCTCTTTGATAGTGTAATATTTTTTTGGAATTTCAAGTATTTCACAATGGATAGAGAATACCAAATTCTTACATCTTGGATGAGCTTTCACATTGCATGTCTTTAAATTCATTACCACAATAAGTGCTTCCTCTTTGATTTTATAATATTTTGTTGGAATTTTAAAAATTTCACAGTAGATAGAAAAATTGAATTTTATTGAGCAAATTGTGTCGTATCTGTATGTAGCAATGATCCTCTATTACATGTTTGTTACAGAGAATTTCAAATTGAGAGAGGCAAATCAGTGGCAATGGAATATTTTCTCTGAATCATGGTCTGTTTTGGAATGGGCAGCCATTGTCTCTTAAGGATTCTGATTTAAGATCAAATATGTAGTACTTCTGGGTATCCTTCAGAGCATGGAAGCAGGGAGCGAACTATCATTTCTATTTGCAATGAGCATATATGTGGATTTTGTGTATTTAAAATACGTTTTCAGTCAGGAAAGAATGGTTCAGATATCAGTCTAGTCTATTTGCGAGGAGAATGAACATATGGTTTTGTCATATATAAGATTGAATATCTGAGCAATTTATTGAATTGTTTAGGTAAACAATTTCATATAATACAATAGTCTTATAAAAAAGAGTCAATTATAGTCTCCTGGAATACGCAGTCAAGGGTAAACATTTTCAAAAGATTGTTTCTAGGTGGCAATACATGACATGGCTTTCTGCTTAATGCTGATTCAAAAAAATTTCGCCATGTTAAAGCAGAAAGAACGGGTAAATTAGCCTTGGAGACAGTGGCAATTGAAGTCCAGGTAAAGTTTAATTTCAAGACTTGAAAATATTTGCTGTTTGCAATTACATAGGGACATTGAGAAAATGTATCCAACAAGGCACATGTTTCTATTTCCTTGAAATGTGCAGTATTCTTTTGTTCGAGTCATGTGGAGAAATTTGTACCTGGAAAATGGTAATGATATATTGAATGATGGGGATAAAAGTGATGTCTAAGTATTTATTGACACAAGAATATGAATTTTATGTTATATTTGCTAAATCTATAGATTTTCCATAATTGATTAGTGTTTGTACCATGTCTAGTTAGCATAACTAATATTTGTTTAGATCAGGTGTTACTTATACATTCTAGAGTTATTTATTCTTTGTAGTTCGAAAATTCGGTAGAAGTCATATAACATGTTAATCTCCGTTTGGGCCTCATTTGGGGGAGTTGGGTGCTGGGGCTTCCTGTAGGGAGGGCAATTCAACGCTCTTTGCAACGACTCTTGCTCCAACGACTTTGTGCACTACGAGGTCTTGAATGGTTCTGCGCACAACTACTCTCAATGATGTTGCTATGTCTACAGTTCTTGATGTTGCGGTGACAATTGATATTCTTGACAATGCTGATGTTGATGGGGTTGTTGTTGCCATTGCTTCTAGTGAACAGTGGGGGGGTCGCCCTAAACCCTCTTCCTCATCTCTTACTGGGTTGGTGTCGACTCCACACCTAGCTGTAGGTGGTTCGAGGGTTGTTATTGCTACTGGGGGAAGGGTTCCCCCTCCAAAGTCTTTTGATGGTGGACGGAGCTATGCTCATGCTACCAAATCTGCTGCTACTATTCCTCCAAAGGTGAAAGCTCAACCCATTGCCTGTGCCAAGGCCTCCCTTGTGGTGGTGTGTGGCTTGGATGTGGTGGATAATGTGGAGTTCTACCAATGTTCTGGGTTGGTTTGTAGATTCGTTGGTCTTTGGCCTTTTCTACTTGATCTGCATCGTTGGGTAACAAGTTATTGGCAATCCTTAGTCTCTAGTAACATTGAACTTTTCCCTTGTTCAAAGGGGTTTTTTATTGCTGCATTTTCTTCCTTTGAAGACCGTGATTTGGTGTCGATCAAGTTGTGGGTTTGGGGGAATCACTCTCTTTTCACCAAACCTTGGATGACCTCCTTCAACCCCCTCACCGAACCACTTAATGTGCACTTTGTGTGAGTTCGTCTCCTCAATCTCCCACTCCATTTGTGAGAGCTTTTTTGCTTTGAGGCCATTGGAAACTCTTTTGGCCATTTCTTGAAGGTGGATGAGGCTACGGCTTTGTTGGGCTGTTATACGTTCGCTCACATTTTGGTTGACATGGATATCTATACACCACTGCTGGGAGATGTGGTGCTCATGGTTGGGGATAGATCTTGGACTCTATCGTTGGATATTGAGGGCCTCCCCTTTCGGTGTCGATGATGCTTCTCTACTGGACATATGACTACATGTTCTCTTTTGCATTGTAAAGGTGTTGCCACTTGGAGGAAGTATGCAAATGATGATCATTTGACCGTTCGAGCTTCTGATTCTACCTCTGAAGACTCCTCACAGGCTGACGATGAGGATGAAGCTCCTGTTATAAATCTGGGTGATGCTCCTGTTGCAAATTTGAGTTACGCTCTTGCTGCAAATCTGGGTGATACCCCTATTGTAAACCATGTGGATACCACTCTGGCTCCTACTGGTGCAGCCCCTAAGCCATGTGGACCATTCTTCTCTTTCTGCTCTTGCTCTACTTCAAGGTTCACTTGACAATGTACTTCCTTAGCACTTTGACCATTGTGCTGACAGGAGTCCAAATGGTGCTTCATGAGTGGCTCCCCCTTGTGGTGGGAACCCTAATGACAACATCGGTTGGACAGTTGTCCAATGGCGTAGGAAAAATAGTTCTTCAAACTCTCACTCTTCTCCACATGCAGGGAGTGAGTAGCCCTCCCATTCTCAAGGAGGGCTACTAGCTTGTGCTAGTGTACTATTTATTTTGTTCTTTGATAGCACATGTTATGTTCGTGTGTTATTAATAAGCCGTTGATGGCTTGTAAAAGCCAACACCCTTTTTTAGTGTTGTTTTTTACGCCTTTAGGTTGTGGTTGTGTAAGGGTCAACCACCTTGTTAGGTTGTTGATTATAATAAAAAACTTGTTAATGCCGTTATAGGATATTGTCAAAATTTCTTAATTGTTTGTTAAGTATGCTCATCCTGAAATGTTCAATTGACACCAAACTAGTTGTACATTAGTTCGGATGTTTAGTGAAACCAAATAATCCATGGCTTCCATAATTGTTCTTGAGAAAATATTATATTGTGTTCTCTCAAGAAATTTAAATCACAAATAGGGAGATAGTATTTAAAGTTCGTTCGTTCTTGATTTTTTTTTCGCACTAGAGTTTTAAAAGTTGTTTATGTGGAGAAGAGAAAATTCATCTTGAGACTGGATAAATCTCTAGGGATTAATCAACCCTTGTGCCACCTCACTTCTACTAACTCTCTGGTGAGCTAGGGTGATCAAGACAACTCAAATGATAAAGGAGTGTCGAAGGTTTAAATGATATGAAATGCAGAAATAAAGGATAAGATTAACTCAACTATACTAACTAATTAAAATGTTTGACTATTCAGAAATGAAAGAGCTAATTATGAGGATTAATTGTCAGGCTCCATGATCTTATTGCCTCGAACACCCATGAGAGTCGAGGACAAAAACTCGGATGCAGGACGTTCGCACGACACACATTTGTCTGATATGGACAATGCGTAGAAATCGAGATAGAAACCCGAAATGAAAATTGAAATAATATAAATTAATTAATCTAATAACATAAAGCACATACGACTATGCTATGAAAATAAAGACAATACAAGATAATAGGAGACGAGAAAATACTCACAGCTAGGAAAGATTGACGAGATTGGTATGGTGGGGCTATGTTTCTCCTTCCAATGAAACTTGCACACAAAAACAATGAAAATATTGGGTGGTTGTTTGGAGACTTACCTCAATAAGGTCCCTGCTTTAGTGTTTCTACCTCCACAACAACCAAATAGACGAGATAACGATGATAGATAAGTGCAAAGATAATAGACAAATAATAAAGAATAAGATTAAGAGACTATGATATGCTTGACAAAATGTAAAAGAAAATAGTGACTCCCCTTCAAAGCCAAGAAGCCAAAGCTCAATGGAGTAAAGGCAAGATGATAGAGACAATGAAGTTGCAACACTGTGGAAGCCAATGTGTGCTATGAAAGCTATTTAAGCATGTGATTGAATTGAAGAATGCGGTGAAGAAGTTGTAGAATGAGAGCCCAAACATGATAGTGAGATGAAGAAAATGTCCAAAAGAATAAATGAAGGCAAAAATTGGAGTTTTAAGTTGGATTGATTTTTGGCGTTGGTAGGTGGTGGTAAGAAGTGTTACACTGTAGGGGTGGTAGTTGTAATGTCTCAATGACTCACTACATGTTTGCGGATTTACGAGACGAATGCATGTTGTGCATGTCTTTGCAGTGCCCATGCATCCTATGTTGACCAGGTTGTGTGGCTAAGAATCCGATTGAAAATGGACAAGGCAAAATGGAGGGACAAGAAAGCTTGCATGGAATTTTGTCTTCCAGCTAAGGTAGGAGCATCACATAATGGTAAATTACACAAGGGTGCAAATTTAAAACATTATATTTTGCCTCCACTTTAATAAGCATATCATAACCAAACATGTAAGCTAAAGTAAAGAGAACTTACTTGACTTACTGTTCAAACATGTAGTAAACAAATTCAACCACTGATTGAAATAACTATTGAATTACTTTCCAAACCACAAAGCATGTAACTGATGCAAACACATTAAAGAAAGTAATACCAAGCATCCACAAATTCATCACACACGACACATTTTATCGTGGAAACACTTGGTTAGAGAGAGAAACCCATGATGGGGATGACACCCACAAGCTCAATACTGCAGTAAATGAGTTTGCCATGTTAGGAGCTACAATTACCCTTTCTGAGGGTTCACCCTGTTAGGAGTGACTAGTACATAGTTAGGAATACAATTTGATCAGTTATGATCTACCTCGTTAGAGGATTTCAAACCTCAATAAAGAAGTTACCCTATTAAAGGATTTACAAATAGGAACCTGTTAAAGTTCACTCAGTTAAGGGATTTTGCTTCCTGCAACTATTAGGGAACAACAAGATTAGTGATCTGGATGTAGCACTGATTACTTGTCAGATCCAATATGTTTTCTGTACTCTGTAACTGCTCTATGATCTCTGTCTCAGCTTTCTGCTCACAACCTCAAATTGAAATCACAAAACCCTAATCACATCACCCACAACAACAATTAGAATAACATTTCAATATGAGTAGTTCCCAATATATATACAACTTGCACCGACGTCAAACACACCTAAAATGATCTTCAAATACTTTCCCACGAAAGCACCACGTGCCAAAGTGATAATCTCGATGAATAAAACGATTTATCATGACCGCGTTAGATCAAGATAAGAACTGCAAGTTATATCTCCAAAGTAGTCAAACATGTTTTGACTTCTCCAATGCAACACCTCAAATCCATCTTAAATGATTGCGTCAATCACATAAATGTCAAAAGCTTGAATTCATAACCTCTATTCCACGTCATCATATCATTAGAAATCATCGCACATACTATACCGCTCACCGATTTGTGATTTACCAACTGTTACTCAAGAACTCTTGAGTTCTACCTGTCTTAATGTCTGTGACAACAAAAACTCTTTCATTGATCAACCAAATGAGTTGTGGTTGGAACCACACTACAATCTAAGCATGTTGATGCTCTATCTGTGACCGCTCGTCATAATTCCACTTCTACCATGATTGCAACCAAAGTGATGTTCTCACTATCTACTGATCTTCCGGACTTAGCCAATTTTCTGCGTTACCTTCTTACCGATTGTGTCTTTACTTCACCTGTAGTATTTCATGATTGTACTGACTTAGTTGTCATCATTGACAACCAAATAAGTGACTCCTTATGACTACACCTCAAGATCCATTACAATACCAACAATCTCTTCCTTTGACATTGATGGCAAACAAATGCTAACTGCTTACAATCGTGCAATCATAATCCCAATATGTATACCAACTTATGACTCCATATCGGTATATACCATAGACTAATGCTCCTAGTACTTACTATACATATACTCCCCCTTTGACAACACTGTCAAAGCTTACTTAAACTAAAATATATGTACACTTAAACAAATCTTACTTACATCAAGTCAAAGATTGCCTTGAAGTTTATCTTTGTTGAATCCAAGGATGTTTCCCATGCCTTCTGCAAGTATCCCATAGCAATGATTTTCTCAATCAAACTAGAAGCAAGCTCTTGCATGCTATCTGGAGTGCTCATGTCTGGTAAGGCAAGTATGTCTTCTGCCTTCTTCACATTCAACTGCACGACCTCTATTGTAGGGGATACAGATGATTGAAGTTCCAATAGAGTAAGCATTATATTCTCTTGCTCATTTTGAATATGCTTAACCTTGTGTGAAATTTTCTTGACTTGACTACAGTAAGTAGTGACTGAGCTTGTCATAGAATCAAGCTAACCGATTAGGTTCTCCAACTCCTTCTGAGCTTCCGCTTTTCTTTGTTCCAAATCTTGAACAAAATCAGAATACCTTGATACTTTGATAAATATATGACCTGCCTCAATCAATGTAGACTTAACTTCCTTTATCAAATCTGACAATTTGATCCTATCTGCAGTAATCTTCTCTATTAGCTTACCTATCATATTCTTTAAGTTCTCTGCAAGCTTTACAGTTGTAGTCTGCAAATCTAGGCCTTGATCTAGAATTTCCTTGATAAGGGTATCCATCTGATCAATAGAAGAATTATCTTCATCATGTTCTACCTCAGGTACTAAGTCAGCTAGAATATCTCTAGCCTTCCTTAAGACTCTTGTCTTCTTCTTCTTTGATCTCAACTTGTCTCTTACAACCTTCAATTGTTCTGAAAATTTTATTAGTTTCTTAGGTTTCAATTTGGATATATCGACAGGTGTGGTCAATGTTTCTTCTTCTTCAACTTCCTCTTCTACAACAGACACCAATTTATGTGTCTTCCTTACACTTGACTCTCTAAGACTTAGTTTCCTTTTTGTCTCAAGTTCTTATTCAGTATTTTTCTAAGTATCCTCATGCTGACTATCTACTGCTTTCTTCTCTTCCTTCTCAGAAATTAATACCTATGTATGCTCCATAGGAGATGGTGAGGATGAATCCTCTTTACCTGTAATGTCTATAATTTCAATCTCATCTCCCCCTGTTTGTGATAGACCAATATGTTGCACTTCAATGTTCTACACCGGGTTAGGGACATCGAGAACAACATTCCCAATTAACTAATCTACAAAAAAATTGTCATCTCCCCGCATAGATTCATTGGATTCTGCTTGAACTTGTTCTTCTTGTGTTGCTACCTCCCTTATCTTCAATAGCTTCTTCCAAGTCTCAACAACCTCAATATGAACATTTGTGTGTCATCAATTAGAAGTCTAGTTGTTCTGCTCTTTATTTTGAATGTATACTTGTGAGCATCAATCATTATCTTAATATCTTCAACACATAGTTCAAGTTGCACTTGGATTAGTGCTCTTTCCATAATTTTTCTATCGAACTGTAATGCAGCGCTCCATCTAGCATCAATCAGATGATATAGTTCACCAAGAATGCAAGAATGAACCTCTAAAGGTGTTCTAGAAAATTTGTGAAAATGATACAAAATTGAATCCTCTAACTTCTTCTTGTCTTCATCACTACCCAAAGTATATCTTTTGCCGACTGTAGCTAGTCTACCATTATTCACAATATTTTTTGCAATATTATCAATAAAAGGGGCCTTCTTTGTCTCACCACTCTTTTTCAGTTCATAGACATCCTTGTCTGATTCTGTCATTTCTTCCTCATCCTCTTCAATTTCCTTCTACACACTCTTCTCCTTTGTGTATTTTATCTTTCTCTTGAAAGTTTTATTTGCAATAGGATTGTTTTGACTTTTCTTCCTTGATGATTCCACTTTAGACTTAACTTCACTAGCAACTGGTTTTCTCTCATTGCTCTTCACCTTAGCTTCAATTTCATTTGCAGTAGTGCAAGATGTTCCTACATCACTACTACCAAACTTCTGCTCTAGGTTGGATACCATTCTCCTTGTTTTCCTTTCAATGACTGGTTTCTTCAATTCCTTTTGAATTTCGGCAAATGCTTCATCATAGGTTCTAAATTGATGTGCTTTTTTGTCTAAGGGTTTTGACAACAATTCATCAACATGTAGAGTTACTAAATCACCCTCTACTTCATATCCCATAGAGGAAGTCAGTGTCCTAGGTTTCACTGCTTGCACAATTCATGAATCAGTGTCTACTAGAAAACAAATATCATTCTTGTACTTTTCTACAATGCTAGCTGGAATCCTTTCTCATTTATGCATCTTAGATAAGAAATCTTTGAAATAACCCCAAACGACATTGTTGAAGTTATCACCTAATTCTTTTATGAATTCACATCATATACTGAATCATCATTAACAATCTGATAGGCAACATGGATAACACCACCAGGCACACTGTTAACTTGACTAGATTGATAAACTCTATAACCTATCACCAGGGATACAAAGTGAACTTCCTTGTCTTCAATATGGTTGATAGTCATTGCTTTGTCATCTTGTTTGGATTTGGGTAGTTCAGTGACCAAATGAGTTGCCACCGTTCTCAATGTACATTCTAGTCCATGTGCACGAAATCATGTAACCCTGTGAATCATTGTCTTTGAAATCTTGTGTGGTCTATCCAACCATATGAACTGACATGCACTATACTTACAACATAGCAAATCCAATCGGGATGGAATTCAGTGGGAATATCTACTGCATAAGTTAAACCCTTCATTTGTAGATGTTTATGCTCATCTTTCAATACACCAGTGATGCACATACTCTTGTATTCCTTCTTGATAGCTTCATATCCTAGTTCTTCAATTCTGCAATGGATATAGGACCGAATATCTTCGATCACTCCCTATGGAATAGTGGATAGGTCACCAGACATATCAATCACGGTTGCTTTGATTGGATGCAGTCTGAATATGGGTCAACGCTCCTCGGTGATGTTAACTAGAACTGGAGTATCAACGTTCTTTTTCATTATGATCAACTGCAACAACACACAAATCTAACAACATACTAAATTGATAATTTGCAATACACCGGTTAGGGCTTCACGCAAAGTTGATACAATTTAGCTCGAAATCTCAATCCCAAAAGTAACCGTCGCATACTATAGCTCAAGATAGCTCTCAAATGATCAAATGAAAGTAAAGGTGCAAAATGAAGTTACTTTCCATTTATTTATCATTGAGAAATAGACGTTGCATACTTCAACGATAGGAATAGTGTCATGTCACTAGTTGACACGTATCCATTAGTTGGTACTCAGCCAACAGTAATAACCGCTATCAAATATATATTTAACCATGAAATCTCAATGCGGTCTACACACAATCACAAAAACAAAATCATAGAAATTTACACCATAATGTGCATATAGATATTGACCGCTCATGAATTGAGGGGATCAGTAATGGATTTCACTATAAGTGCTCCCCCTAAGCAAATAATATGCTTAGTTCACCAATGGAGTCTCCACACTTCTTGAACTTGTGGAGTTCTTAGTCAACTCAAAAGAATTCAGTTCACCTTTCTTGACCCATGTCTTCTTCATATCACTTCTGACTTCATCAACATTGGTAATCTTCTTTCCTTTCCTATCCTCTGGCCAATTAGGAAATTGGTTCCTAAACTGATAGCCTCTAGCCAGATGACCTATCTTATGACAGACAAAATATTCCATACTGATTGACTTCCAAGGACCAGCATTACCCCTCAGAGTTCTCATGCTGCAATTTACTGCTAAGTGTTCATAATTACCACATACTAAACATGTAGTATTGAATTGTCTTTCCCTTCTAACAGTATTTACCAGTGTGAAAGCTGACCTAGGTACACACACCCTTGATCTGCAATCTCCAGCTTTGTGTCCATATTTGTTGCATGTAAAACAATATTCATCAAAGTTACCACTGTTGGATCTACTGCTAGACCTAGGTCTACACTAATATGTAGTATGGCCATACTTAGGAAAACTATAACAATAACCATTAAAAGAGTGAGGTTTATTCACCGGTTTTCTCCTACACATATTTGCAGTATGACCAAGATTTCCATAGTTATAACAAGTAGGTTTTCTAGGTTTCATACATGATTTGATTGGATCTGCATTCCGATATTTTTGTGTCTCCTTAGGTTCATATTTAGAGGACTCGCCAATTTCAAATGTTTCTTCTCCTGTATATCCAAGACCGGTTGTGTCTTCTTTGGCACTTCAGTTGTTCATCAAGTTTTTGTGAGCTTTCATTGTATTGCTTCAACTTTTCATTTGTTTCTTTCTCAGTTTTCAATTCCTTCTTAAACTCTCATTCACCTCTCTAAGTCTTTCATTCTCAACTATTACTTGTAGATTCTCTGCAGCAGTATCCTGCATTTGACTATGATATAAAGAAAATTATTGTCTTAGGTTAACAATCTCTTGATCTTTTTCTTTTAGGGCATCATCAAACAATTTTCTTGGCAGCTTCTGCACTCTTCTTTGCATCTTCACCTTTTCCTTTTACTTTAAGGACTTCACACATCCTTACACACTGACTTTCAAGCTCTCTTTTCAGATTAGCCACATTTTCTTTGAGTCCCTTGTTCTTCTTCAAAAGATCTGCAATTGTCTCCTCAAACTCTTCAGATAGTTGTTCTATGTAGTCTTGCCTTTCACTCAATTGCTCAGTGAGTTCTCTCCTTTTGGCAAGTGACTTCTTTAGCTTTTCTTGCATCTCAATGATCATATTTTTTTCATTCTCAAGTTGCATCTCATACCTATAACCCTCCATGATAGTGGATCTTTCCCCCCAAGTTGTTAGGATTATCACCAAGAGGACCAATGCTCTGATACCAATTGTTATAATTATTAGGTACTGAGAGGGGGTGAATCAGTTCAAACAGGTAGTAAACGAATTCAACCACTGATCTAAATAACTGCTGAATTACTTTCCAAACCACAAAGCATATAATTGATGCAAACACATAAAAGAAGGTAATATCAAGCATCCAGAAATTCATTACACGACACATATATTTTATCATGGAAAACCTCGGTTAGAGGGAGAAAACCACGGTGGAGATGACACCCACAAGCTCAATACTGCAGTAAATGAGTTTGCCCTGTTAGGAGCTACAATTACCTTTTCTGAGGGTTCACCCTATTAGGAGTGACTAGTACACTATTAGGAGTACAATCTTATCAGTTATGATCTACTTCGTTAGAAGATTTTAAACCTTAATAAAGAAGTTACCATGTTAAAGGATTTACAAATAGGAACATGTTAAAGTTCACCCGGTTAAGGGATTTTGCTTGCTGCAACTATTAGGGAGAAACAAGATTAGTGATCTGGATGTAGCATTGATTTCTTGTCAGATCTAATCTGTTCACTGTACTCTATACTCTATAACTTCTCTTTGATCATTGTCTGTCAACTTTCTGATCGCAACCTCAAATCGAAATCACAAAACCATAATCACATCACCCACAACAACAACTAGAACAACATTTCAATATGAGCAGTTCCCAATATATATAAAACTTGTACCAACATCAAAAACACCTAAAATGATCTTCAAATACTTTCCCACAAAAGCACCACGTGCCAAAGTGATAATCTCAATGAATAAAATGATTTATCATGACCACGTTAGATCAAGATAAGAACTGCAAGTTATATCCCCAAAGTAGTCAAACACGTGTTGACTTCTCCAATGCAACACCTCAAATCCATCTTAAATGATTGCATCAATCACATAAATGTAAAAACATTGAATTCATAACCTCTATTCCACATCATATCATTAGAAATCATCGCACATACTATACCGCTCACCAATCTTTGATTTACCAACTGTTACTCAAGAACTCTTGAGTTCTACCTGTCTTAATGTCTGTGACAACAAAAACTCTTTCACTGATCAACCAAATGAGTTGTGGATGGAACCACATTACAATCTAAGCATGTTGATGTTGTATTTATGACTGCTCCTCATAATTCCACTTCTACGATGATTGCCACCAAAGTGATGTTCTCATTGTCTACCAATCTTCTAGACTTAGCCAATTTTTTGCATTACCTTCTTACTAATTGTGTCTTTACTTCACCTGTAGTATTTCATGACTGTATTGACTTAGTTTCCATCAACGACAACCAAATAAGTGACTCCTTATGACTGCACCTCAAGATCCATCACAATACCAACAAATCAAATAGCAAGATATAACATCCCCACTTTAGAAATAATCACGTTGCTCAAAAGTGAACATGAGACACTCTAAGGATAGAAAGAGACATTGTGGCATGTCAACATAGTAGATGTTTCCATGGAATGTCACCCCACAATTGGTGACACATGATATCCACAATATCTAAATAGAGATAAGAGGATCTGGTTATTCAGTGTTAGAACTCATATGAGAGAAAAAGATATATGATATAAGACCTCTTGTGGGTATTTCTTCAGGGCTGACATGTTTCGGATTTGAAGAAGAGCACATGAAGACAAAAAAATAAAAAAATTGGTCAACATTGAAGGGAAGCCTAAATACCCCCAACATTGCGTGTCATCCCCAAATATTGAAAGTCAATGTATGAAAGATAGAAGAATAAGATGACAAATAGAAGGTGCACAACGGGTAACCCTCTATTTCTAGGTACAAAAAAGTATAAGGGTCCTCCAAAGGGGAACAACATTAATTGACAAGCACAAGGGAATGTAGACAGACACACTCTAACCTATAGATGTAGAAGCGAGTACTGCCTCACAGACTATCCACCAAAAGATCCTCATCCTCCCAATGTTGATGATATGGAGAGGGAGGTGGAAACTACAATGGTACAACTACTATAGCATTCCTAGGCTCTCCCCACAAACTACCAAAGCCAAGGATGAGGCCGGTTCAATATCTGCATTCAAGGGATAACCAAGGCAAGTTTGAGGGATCTCAGAAAGATCGTTGTCAATGCCAAAAGTTTCTCAAGAGATTTGAGAGTACACCTCATAATATGTAGATGACTCAACCTAAGGTAATGATGAAGGCACCTCATTGACCTTTGCAAAAGGGGCAAGGAAAAACTCAGAGAAGTTGGAGCTTGCTCCACTGTAAGAACAAAAAAATGAAAGAGGATTCGCCAGAGTAGACTTACGATGATGAAATTCAAGCACATGGCCCTTTTAAAAAATTCATTTAAAGGATGGAGGGAGACCTTCTGATCTAGTGTAACTGGCCTTTGTTGGATTTGACAAACGCAAATCTCCCAAGATCACCTGCATGCATGACAGTTACAAGACAGAAGCAAAAGACAGAAGAGAGCAGAAGCTATGGCGGCCAAAAAGCCAGAGAGTTGAAATCTATGTTGCAAGAATAAATCTTCTATTAACAACAATACTGAATACAATAATCTCGGTTAAGAAATACAAAGTGGTGAGTCCTTATAAAAGGAATCATGAAACCCTAAAGGTGGAAACCCTAAAGAATTATAAAGCGCCTAAGTGAAACTTAAGCAAAGAGTAGATAGACTAATAATTAAATGAATTAATTATTAGCTAAACTAAGACTACTCTAACACCCCCCCTTAAGTGTAGCTTAGGGAGAAGCAAAACAGCTAAACTACTACAGAAAGAAGGAAAGATGGGTCCCGGCAACAAGGCCTGATCAGGTACCCAAGTACAAGAAAGCAAACTAGATGAAGGAAATTGAGCCTTCAATCTAGGGAAAGAAGATGTCCCAGAGAAAGGAACAAGAATGAGCAAGAAGCATCTCCGAAGCATGAATCTGAAAACTCTGTCAGAAGAGACTGCTGGAACCCCCACTGAAGTGCATGACCAGGTAGAGAAGACAATGTCTGAAGAGCTGATCAATCGAACCAGGAAGCAATAGAACCAACAGGTGAACCCCCCCC
>MU228166.1:440287-460908 GCA_018584345.1 Thuja plicata | reverse complement strand
ATGTCTGAAGAGCTGATCAATCGAACCAGGAAGCAATAGAACCAACAGGTGAACCCCCCCCATAATGCTGAACTGGGAGAGGTGACAGGAACACTGAAATGCAATGCCAGAAACATCTGCAGAAGAACCAGGAACACCAACAGTGCAACAGAAGTACAAACACAGGATAAAGGGCGGTGTCACCGACACACAACATGGGCTAATGTCGTGGAAGGTACGCTCACTTGAAAAAGGTGGATGCGCCTAAAATGGAAAAAGCATCATAACCCCCCATGACACTTTATAACAGAGTGCGAGTACAACAACCATACAAGGTGTACAAGATCCTAGAAATGCAGAAGTAGGCACTTTATCTCAGTGCGTTTACAGAATAAAGATGCATCAGAAGAAGCATACAAGCTCAGAAGTCAGAAAGAAGAGTGAGCTAGAAAATCAGAAAAAGAGATCCCAGGACCTGTAGAACCAAGCAATCCACCAGAGTGCATAAAATTCCAAACTTGGAGGAGATAAAACCTAGAGCAGAATCTGGAAAAAATACCTCTGCCACTGAATAGTTCACTGAACCAGCTTTTCGACGATATCTGGTTTGCCAAAAACGGAGTCCGGATGAGCCAGATATGACTCCCGGAAGGCAAAACTAAACATCAGAATTTGACAGCAAAAAATGCTATCAAAATGGAAGAACCCAAAACCCTAACCTCCATCATCAGAAAGTGCTTGGAAAGAGCTTTCTGACGGTATATGGAAGTCAGAAAAAGACCCCCGGATGCTCAAGATAGAGCGAAAACTGTCCAGGAGGGTAAAAAAGGCCCCAAAAATGAGATAATAAGCCCCTGGGGCTAAAAAAAGTTGGCCCCCGGGCGCATGGCGCACTCAGGGGGCTGAACCGGGGCACGCGGTCACCCATATGACCTCCGCAAGGCTAAACTAAGCCTGCGGGGCTTACACACCCGTCGGGCGGTGGTTGAGCGGCACGGAGGTGGGGTATCCGAGGCTGAGCTGCGTAGAGGAGGCGGCCGCGGAGCGTTTGGGCGGCGGGGGCCGCGGAGCGGCCGTAGGGGCGGTGGAGGGAGCCGCAGGGCAGCTGGGGCTGCGGAGGGCAGCGGAGAGCCGGGCGGTGGGGCCGCGAGGAGGAGGGCCGGCGGTGCAGACTGGTGGCGGCGGTGCGCAGGCTGAGCCGCGGTGGTGAGGCGGCTGCGCACCAAATTTTTCACTGGCCACGCTAAAAAACCTTTGAAAAATGAAGGTTTTTTGTGATTTTAAAAAAAAATTTCCTCGGTTTTCATGCCCGTACGGCACTGGAAACCAAATTTTTTTTGCCTCCAGAGTCCAGATGTCCAAAATGGACAAGTTTTATATGTATTCTGGGGTTTTTGGGCGCTCTGAGCTCAATGGAGATGTCTGTTTGAGCTCAAAGTGACCGGAAATAAAACCCAAAACAAAAAATACATAAAAAACCTCTGAAACCCTTGGAAACCTTCTGCTTTTGGCACGCTTCAACGAAACTCGAACAACGAACAACAGGAGAGCTCTGATACCATGTTGGATTGACAAACGCAAATCTCCTAAGATCACCTGCATGCATGACAGTTACAAGACAAAAGCAAAAGACAGAAGAGAGCAGAAGCTATGGCGGCCAAAAAGCCAGAGAGTTGAAATCCATGTTGCAAGAATAAATCTTCTATTAACAACAATACTGAATACAATAATCTCGGTTAAGAAATACAAAGTGGTGAGTCCTTATAAAAGGAATCACGAAACCCTAAAGGTGGAAACCCTGAAGAATTATAAAGCGCCTAAGTGAAACTTAAGCAAAGAGTAGATAGACTAATAATTAAATGAATTAATTATTAGCTAAACTAAGACTAAACTAAGACTACTCTAACAACCTTAACCCCCCAGGAAAGCACATATAGTGGTCAAGAGATGGTGTAGGTGCGGGCTATTTAGACAAACTACACTAAACATGACCTCTGTGTGCAACATGTTCATGGAAAAGGTGGGATATCTAGTAGAGAGGTGATCAATAAGGGCTCATGTGACGAGGGAATGAAAACTTGAACCCGCTTGGTGCAAGACCCAATAATTTCTCTCAAAGTGGTGGGAAGCGGGACATAAGATGTTGTTTGCCAAGGGATGAAGACAATGAGAGAAAAAGTAGGAGTTGGAACATGGGAAACAATATGAGTAGTGAACATGGGAGCCAAAGTATCACTCTCCACTTTCATAGTGGCCTCACTTTCCAAGGCCCTCTGTCTCTAGTGATTCACTTTCCAAGGCCCTCTCCCGCCAGTGATGCTTACACTCAAACAGAAGTTGGTTATGACATAAGTTTGGGCCAGGTTAAAAGGTCTACTGAGGCTTAGTGGTATCTTGCTCCATAGGTGTGACGCTCAATGTCATGAATGGAAAAGAAGAGGGTCGCACTGATGTAATAAGAGGTGGCACTAGAGAAGTAAATATAGGCTCAAACATGGGTGCCTTTCCCTTTTTCCTTGCGAGAAACAAGAGGAATAGAGGGCACCCTCGAAGACCAAGGGGAAGGTACTAAAGGAGAGGAAGAAGTCCTAAGAAACCTCTTACCCTTACCATAAATGGTAGCATGAGGTATGTCTGCAAGGATTGGGATTGCAAAAGGAGGGTGAACTTTGGACTTGGGTAACAAGGGTGCCTCTCCTTTGTCCATGTTAAGCGCAAACACGATAATAGAGGACACCACTAGAGTTTGAAAAGTTTGCCACAGGCGAGGAGGCTTCCCTTGAGTCATGCATTATCTTGTTACCCCAAAAAAGAAGGGACAAAAGATGAATCTTGTTGAGTATCAGAAGAGGGATGGATAGAAAGAACACATCGAGGAGAGGGCTTAGGCATTATAGACTTGAAAGACAATTCCTCTACCTTGTATTTCTGATAAGCAAGGAATGAGGCATCTTCTCAAGGATGCATGTGACCTACCAGAGTAGGCCAGAAATGGTTTAATAAAAAGCTCCCATGGGATACCAAGGGCCGCTAAATAGTATCCTGGATCGTGTGAATGGTACCCTCATGGGGAAACTTGAGACACTTGTGCATGAAAAAAGGGACGACTCCCTTGGAGACTAGCTTGGGAATTCCTAGCTTGACTCTAAAGAGGTTTGCTTTTGGAATAAAAACAAGGTTGTGAAGACTGCTTTGGGTTCCACCTAGACCATCAAGGTAGTCGACCCCAAAGGGGGAAGTGATAATTTGTCATGGGTCTTGATGTTTTCCAAGCTCTCATCATATCACACATAGTTAATTTCATTAACAAAGAGCACCTCTTCATTTATGGTGTCCATGCAAAATGAAAAGCCAACCATAACAACTCTAGTAGAGGCCCCATTGACCAGTCCCAAGATATAGAGAGGAGAGGGCTCTCCACTATAAGGGTCATCGAGAGGGGTGAATCTTATGTTCATATCACACGTCCTCTAATTAGGTGGCAATATGGGAGTGGTTGTCTCCATGTTAACGAAGGAACTATCACTCAACGAAGTAGGAGATGATGATAATGTAGAGATAAAGTTGGCTGAATGCGGTGGAAAATGAATAATATAGATCTAAAGCTCACTGTTCACTTTATCCACTGACTTTTTGTCTTTTGCTTCCTCTTTTAACTTAGATAGCACTAGTGTCTATGTGTTTTTGGATTGTGTCAAAGACACACACAATGTT
This sequence comes from Thuja plicata, assembly GCA_018584345.1. Taxonomy (NCBI): domain Eukaryota; kingdom Viridiplantae; phylum Streptophyta; class Pinopsida; order Cupressales; family Cupressaceae; genus Thuja; species Thuja plicata. The sequence continues at coordinate 457,215 of MU228166.1, read as the reverse complement.
CAGTATTGTGGTCAGGCATGCAGTGGTATTGGAAATGATTTGATATGTCATATCAATGAGGGTATGTATTATCATCAGGGAGAGTCACTAGGTTGTTCTTTAACAACCTTTGTAGAATACTCACATAAGAATCAACTAATTTAGTGAATGTTCAACATCGTTGCGGTTTTGTTGAAAATAATTCCTCTCCAAGGGATTTCGAAGTGCCATGACACTAGTCACATCCTTGTTCCTTCAGGACGCACCAGAGGAAGATGTTCCTCGGTAAGCACTCGAGGAAGAATCCCCAAATTGAGCCATAGTATGTTGATAATCTATTGAAGCATTGCAAAGACTTGTAAAATTAGTATACCGATTCAAAGAAAGTTTCTCCCTCAATGTTGGTTGGAGATTCTCGATGAACAACCTCTAGAGGCATCCAACAGGAAGGGCACAAGGGTCTTTCATAGAGATACATTGGTATTGTGAGATAATCTTTGTGTTCGACTTCTACTTGCAATGAATAAGGTCAACAATAGTGACCTTTTTGTCACTGTTATCCTGGAACAAAATAAGAAAACCATCCATCAACCGATCAAAAGTGTTAAGAGAATAATTAGGAAGGGAACTATACCATTCCATGGTGGTTCCTTTTAGATATTGAGAGAATAGCTTGAGAAACATATAATTTAGAGTATATTAATCACTCCATAGAGTAAGAAAAGAACCGATGTGAAGATGTGGGTTTCCATCACTGTTGTATCTTTCAAACTTAAGGGATTCAACTCCCTATAATAGTGCAATACTTTGTTTTTGCATGGTGAATGGACTGCAATGATAATATGGAGTTAGGAAACTCAAATTAGTCATAGTAGATAAGTTTGTGAGCTACTATTGCAATTGACCCATATTTTACAGTATGGTAGTGAGAATAGGGTTATTAGGCGAGGGAGGTGGGTTGGAATGCCTCTACCACCAAGGAGAGAAGAGGATCCACAGAGACGTTGGCCATACTCAATATTAGCTCCAACATTTTTTGAATTGTATCACATAGGGGTTTCGCTCACAACACTAGGTTTAGCGCTGCTAGATAAAGGGTCAACATTATGAGTTGACTCTACCATATGTGTGGACACCCAGGGTATAGTGATGCCAATCTGATCTCTAGTAACATCGAACTGATTTTCCTAGGATTCTGATAGAGGAAGATATATGTGATTATCCACAATCTATTCTAATGTCATTAGCACCTCAATGCCTCTCTTATTTGAGATTAATTATTGTCTTATATTACCAATAGTGAACCTAGCCTTAGGGTGAACTTCTTAATTTTTGAGAAATTATTTGAAATCCCTTAGGGTCTCCTCGAGAGACTGAATCTAGTCAAATTGAATTGTTAGAGTATAATCGTGATCCACTGTGTGAGGAGATTCTGTGGGAGAGTTTGTTGGTTTAGAATTCTTGGACTTGGTCTTTGGAGAGTTGTTTGGTCCTAGTATTGGGCCTTTGAAGAAATTAGATTTAGAGAGGTCATTAGGATCAATATTCCTGATAAACATTGGGCCTGGTCTAGTTGGACTATACTAGTTTTGGGGAATGTTGGGTCTCGAAGGTCTTCTAACAAGAGTTCCTGAAGTGGTTTGGGTCATGAAGCTCATAGAAGTTCACAACATCAAAATGAACATCTTGAGAATCATAAGATTAAAAAGATCACATTGGGTTCACCTTAATATGGATAAGGTAAATTTCACCAACCCCAAGACTATTTAAAATATCAAGGGATGAAATAACCCTTGTGCCATCTCACTTCTACTAGCACTCCAATGACCTAGGGTGATCGAGAAAACTCAAATGATAAAGGAGAGTTATAATGTTTAAATGATCTGAAATGCAGAAATAAAAAGGACTAGATTAACTCATCTATACTAAATTATAAAAATAGTTTGACTATCAGAAATGAAAGAGCTAACTACAAGGATTAATTTTCAAGCTCAGCGAGCTTACGAGCTTAGACTTCCACACAAGTCAAGGGTGACAACATGGATGCAAGATGTGTATGTCGCGTTTTTTCATCCAATATGGACAGTCCACAAAAACCTAAAATTTTAACTGAAAATAACAAAAATAAACTAATCTAATAACATAAAACACATAGGATGACCATGCTATGAAAATAAAGACAATACAACAGAATAGGAGACGAGAAAAAACTCACAACCAAGGAATACTAAAGAGATCATTGTTTCTCTACTTCTTCCAATGAACCACACACATAGAAACAATAAAAATGTTGGGTGGCTATTTAGAGACTTGTCTTAGTCAAGTCCATGCTTTGGTGTTTCCACCTCCACATAAGCGTAATAGACAAGATAATGGTGATAGATAACCACAAAGATAATAGAAAAATAATAAAGAGAACAATATTGTAAGATTAATATTAAGAGACTATGATATGCTTGACAAAATATTAAAGAAAATAGTGTGAGTGATCCACCTTCAAAGCTATGAAGCCAAAGCTCGATGGGGTGAAGGCAAGATGATTGAGACAATAAAGTTGCAACATTCTGAAAGCCAATGTGTAGCATGAAATTTTTCTAAGCACATGAATGAACTCAAGAGTATGGTGAAGAAGATGTAGAATAAGCGCTCAAGTGTGACAGTGAGACCAAGAAAATGTCCAAAGGAACAAATGAAGGCAAAACAATAGAGCTTTAAGATGTTAAATTGATTCTCAACGTTGGTGGGCGATGGTAAGAGGTGTTACACCATAGGGGTAGAATTTTTAATGTCTCAATGGCTCACTACATGTATGTAGATTCATGGAATGTATGTGTCCCACACGGACATCTCTGTGGCACGTACACGTCCTTTGTTGACCAGGTCTTGTGGCTAAGAATCCAATTAGAAAAGGACAAGGCAAAATGGAGGGACGTGGAAGCTTGTGTGGAATTTTATCTTTCGGCTAAGGTAGGAGCATTACATAATGGTAAATTGCACAAGGGTGCAAATTTACTACATTACAATTTGTAAAGGATGTGATTGTTAATGGTTTAGAAATAAGCCAAACATTCCAATAGTTTTTTCTCTATTTCTAAAATAGTATAACGATTCCTGTTGCTATTTCTGGATTTGATTGTGTATTTTTTGCATCATATGTGTCATTTTCTTTAGTTTTAGTGGTATATTTTGTTAATATTAATAATATTTAGTGGTATCTTTTGTTAACTATTCAAATATTCTGATTCACTGCTTCGGCTTTTGTAGTTTGAAGACATTTACTATATGCATTGTTTTTAGTATTAAGCTCAATCTTACCCGCAACTTTCACTATGACATTTGTATTTTCTCTATTCCAATGTGTGAAAGCTTACTATTCCACCAATCTATTTCGTAAAATAACTTTCATTGTACTGAATAATCAGGATTAAAGAAAAATTAGTTATTTCATCTATTAATTGTTCTTTCACTTACAAACTATTATAACATTACAATGATTGGAAGAAGTGGGCTCGAATTTATTACTTTATGGTGGTAAGAAGGTTCAAAGGGGCATCAGGGGTCTAGGCTTGTAGGAGGATTATTCACTAGTCAGTCTACCATACATTTTATTATTTTTAAAATGGGTTTCAAGATAAATTAAACTTACGATTTAATGATTAAAAGATTGTAGTTTATATAACTAAAAAAAAATCTATAATCTTACAAATCAATTTCTCATGTAACTTATTTATATAAATTAATTTTGAATGAAAAATAGGTTTCAATCAATTTTAAACCTTGATTGGCTTCTTGCAGTTGCAACTGTTTATGTTGTTTCCACATTTTTAATGCTAATGCAGACCACGATAGGGAAGTAGTAATTGGTAAGGGCTTCTTGATCAAAAATTGTTGCAGTGATCTGGTCAATAAAATCTATAGAAACATGTTATGTTATGTTAGTCGGTCTAAATTGGTGTCATATACATCCATGTTTTCTACTACAATTTCCTATACATTCTCTTTTTGTAACAACACTTATGTTTTCTCCCCTAGCATACCCTCTTCAATGGGTGTTTCCACCTCATTTTGAGCATCATCTTCATCCCCTGCCTCTTCTTCACCTTGAGCCACCTTTTCTACCTCTTATTCATCTTTAGCTTCCTCTTCTTGTTTTGATTCTTACTCAAATGGTACTCCTAGCATCCCATATATAATTTCTTCATCTTATGCCTCATTGGACACTAATTATGGATCCTCTTCCTCAACTTCAATATGATCATGCTCACCACTTTGTCTAGAAAGGATATCTATCAAAGGTTGAAATGTATTTTTCTTATTTTTACTCACTGTAGTTTTCAACCTGTGAGATTTTCTAGTTGTTTTCTTGACAATTATTTGCAATTTTAATTTCTCCTCAGTATCAATGGTGGGTGGAATTCCTTCTTCAATAAATATATGTAAAATCGTTGTTGTTTTTTCTAGTATAGGTGAAATAGTATAATATTTAATATGCTACCCCTAAGATGTTTCCTTAACAAATGTTGAAGAAGTTGATCTATTTGATTTAGGAGTTGGTGATGAAGTTGTAGTCTTTCTTTTCTTCCTAGCTGCAAGAGAAGCTTGTTCTATTGGCTCATATTGTCTCCTTGTGTTGTCAGGTTTCTTATTTTTCTTTCGAGATAATATTTTCACATTTTTCTCAAGGGGAGAAAGAGATGAAGTATCCTTTTTCTCATTTTCCATGGGGAATCCCTCTTTTTCTTTTATTTTGATGAGGGGGTGAAATTTTCTCTAGTAGGCTTCCTCTTGGAAGAGCCCAAGTTAGCGACTTGTTCAACTGTTTTATTCAGTTTTTTCTTTCCTTCTTATCTAACTTCCCCTTACCCTTCTTTTTTTTCTCACTAGAGGGATTTTTAACTTATTTAGAAGGGGTTAAGCAAGGAGATTTCTAGGCTAACTTTTGACTTTGGGTTTTAGCTACAAGAGGTGTAATTTTAACTCCCACGTGGTCATACTTAGAGAGGTTAGTTTCAAATTCATATGCTTTGTCATTTTGTTCTTCTCAGGAGTTAGAACCCCCTTGTTTTGTGCCACTTTTTCTTTTACTAGTCTCCTCTCTAGGCCTAAATCTCCTCCCACTTCAAGAAATTCTTTGTAGCCCATATTAGGAAAACAAATCCCTAAACTCTTTTTTACCAATAATGCTATGATAAAATGATGGGATACTGAAGTATCCTTACCTCTTTGCATTTCGGTTTGTCATCTGAGTGGGGAAATGTGCAAGATAGTCAGGAACATTTATCAGCCTCGTATGCCTAAGGTGGCTTAAAATTTTGAAATGGTGGGAGTGCAATTAGATAACCTTTCCTCGCAGGTGAAATGTCTGATAATATGGGTCATCTTTGCAACTCATTTGTTAGGTAATGAAATTCTCCTCATGCCTTGCTTAGAGGTCTCTAAGGGCTTATCCCCTAGCCTAGTTGTTGAAACTTAAAATTGTGCTCGTGAAATTTGAAAAATAATATATTAATTAAATGAATATTATTTATTTATTTGTTTGTTTAATTTTCTAACCTCTTATGCTATTATTACAATAAATATTTCTATTTGTTTATCTATTCACTAAGCTTTTTATATCCTATAATTAAATAAATTCTTATTTACTCAATTATTCATTTACCATTTCCATTTTCTCCTATTTATGGAATAAATACCTTTATTTATTTTATAAATTCATTAATCCTCTTTCTTCTAATCCCACCAATAATCTCCACTCACATGGATCAACTCCACAAATTTTAGGCTTATGAAAAATGGCACTTGTCTCTTCATTTGACTTTTCCACCTTCACATGTCTAGATATTATGGAAATCTCTACCTATCACTTCATCTCATCTAATCATTTCCTTTAACATCTTAATCTCCTTCATTCTCCATATTTCCTATGTACTTCCTACTAAATCTCTAATCCTAGTCATTCATTTACCACCTCTTAATCATATCCCTTGATTCTCATGAGGACTTATATAAAACAAGACTTTATCCTCTCATTCAAACCTCTATGCTATGCTTTTGGAGAACTTATGTTATCTCCTTTCCCTATATTACTTGTGATTTTTGAAAGCCCATAGCTACCACCTTGTCATGTCATATTTATCATCCCATCATTATTATTACCTTCATATCACACATTATTATTATTTTGCATTAAACATCCAAGCTCCATTCTTTCATAGCCTCTTGTGATGTGCTAAAAACCTGAGAGCACTAACATTACCATTACAAGATCTTGGTGTTAGAAAGATTGTTTTGAAAGCTATAATGGAAACAATTGTTGTTTTGTCATTGATGTCAAACCTTAACTGGTGAGACTATTGCTATCTGTTTGAGTACCATATCTATTTGATTTGAAGAATAACAAGAAGACCGAGGGAAACAGTTGAGTTATAAATAAACACAAAGGTACTTGATCATTTGGCACATTGGAAAAGTAATATGTTGTTTATCTTTCACTGACAGTTCACTGTGAGGTTGATGTCGAGCAAAGCAAAGTTGATGCCGAGCGAAGCCAGTGATGGCCGAGAACCAGTGAAATGTCAAGGAATACAGAGGCGACCAAGCGGAAGAACACAACGTTGGCCGAGCAACAATATTTTGATAATTGATGAGATTTGAGATCTCTGGCCGACATTATTGAATTTATTGGAATATGTGAAGTTTGTTAAGGATATTTAATTTGGGTCCTCATTAATTATATGCACGGGAAACCATTATTAACGGATGGATTCAAGATTTAATTGGTGATTGTATTGGAGAAATAAATTAAATGTAATGATGGAAAGATCCGTTGGATCTGACCTAACCTAAGATCTACGATCTTGATTAAGCGGAAAAAGATTTATCTGACCTAGAAAAAGAGGTATATGATAATCTCAAGGGATTATTCATGGGGAGAGATACAAAGCTGTGTATGTAGATTATGCAAGAGGATTGCATGGTTAATTGACTGGCTGACAAGATCTAAGCAAAGAAGGCTGAGCAGAGAAGTAGAGAGAGATTGCTTGACGGATTTCCAAGCAGATCTGGAGTTTGAGATGAGAATGGAGGCCACTCAGTGAATTAGCATAAGAGTTGAATTGGATCTGGATTGCAAAGTAAGTTGTATGAATCAGATCAAACTTGCTGATTACTTTCTAACTATTGTATCAGTTCAAATCCTTTAACAAGGTTGACCTAACAGTCAGTGTATAAATCCTTTGAGCAAGGTGAAATTTAGATTGTAATGTTCTAAGTCCTCTAACAAGGCCACTCCTGACAGGGTGATTAAATCCTTTAACCAAGTCACATTTGACAGTGTGTTTTGTAACCTTTAACAGGTTGGCTCCTAACAGAGCTCACTTCAGAAGAGTGAAATTTTGGTAGCATGTTACTGGTGGTTTTCCCATTTTGGGTTTTCACGTTATATCACGGTGTCAAAATGTGTGAATGTTTATGTTGTGTTTTAATGTTAAGTTTTTGCAAGCTTATTTCATTAGTACATTAAACTACACACTTTTATGTTATTGTTGCCGAGCAGATATGAATTGTTCAAATTGGTATAAAATTTAAATGGGCACATCTGGACCTGAGGATAACTGATTCACCCCCCCCCCCCTCTCAATTAATCTAAATTTATTCTAACAATTGGTATCAGAGCTTAGTTCTCTTGAAATAGTTTGAAGGTACTTGGAGCAAAAGATCAAGATGTATAAAAGGCAGGTACCGAAGTTGAACAAGGATAACTTTCCTGCATGGCAAAGTTTGATGAAATTTCACTTGGTTGGTGTTGGTGATTCTACTAAACGTCATGTTGATCAAGAATATGCAGCCCCTACATGAGCTCTTAATGTTGTACAATTAAGAGAAAAGAAAGAACACAATCAAGCAATGTTGGAAATTGCATCATCCCTGTACTATCATGAGTTTGAAGACATAAAGGACTGTACAAGTGCAAAGAAAATGTGGGATGCCCTTGAAACCATCTATAGGGGTGACACAAATGTGCTAAGAGCCAAATCTGAAAGCTTGAGAGGTAAGTTTGATGAAATGAAAATGGAAGAAGGAGAAAATATAGTTTCATATTATGGTAGGATAAAGGAAGTTGTAAATGCTATTAGAGGAGCTAAAGGAACCATTCATGATAATACTACCATGAGCAAGGTGCTGAGAACACTTCTTCCTATTTATGCTATTACAGTATCTACAATTAAGGAATTGAGATGTACTCCTAACAACAATTTGACTTTGGAAAGTATGGTAGACAGACTTACTGCATTTGAGATGTCAAATTTTGATAACTATACTCTACAAGCCATTGAATTTGCATTCAAGTCCCAGATGGTCCTCAACAAATCAAACAAAGGAAAGAAATGTGTGGACAGTGAAAATGACACTTCTGATGATGATCTAGAAGAACTTGAGGCACTTATGGCAAGAACACTATCCAGAGGAAAAAGGAAAATTCAAAGGTAAACTTCCTATTATCTATTTTTCATGTAACAAGGTTGGTCATATTGCTGCAACATGTCCTGATAAGAATGAAAGAGATGAAAGAAGGGACAACAAGTATAAAGACAGGAAGGATGACTGAGACTTCAGGAAGTACAAGGATTACAAAGACAAAGGTAAGAAATCTTGCTATATAGCTGAAGAAGCTTCTGACAATGAATCTGATAAATTTGATGAAAATGATATAGATGTTGTGTATGTTGCAATGAAAGATGATGATGAGAAAACTACACTAATTTCTTATATAAGCAAAGGTGATCATTGGATTATTGATAGTGGTTGTTCACATCACATGACCGGTGATAAAGATAAATTTGAAACCTTAGATCAGTGTAAAGGTGGTTATGTTAAATTTGGAAATGATACACCATGTCATATCAAAGGGAAAGGATCAATTCAATTGATTGACAAAATCAGATGTGATGACATATATTGGGTTGATGATCTTAAGTATAACTTATTGAGTGTTTCACAACTGAATACTTCTGGTTATAGAGTTGAATTCCATCACAGGAAAGCAAAGATCTATGATGCCAATGGAGAATTAGTTGGAGGTAGTGAGTAGACAAAAGGTAACTTTTTTTATCAAGACTTAGCTGATGAGACATGCTTGTTTTCACAATATAGTGATGTTTGGTTATGGCATAAAAGGTTGTGTCATGTAAACTTTGATAACTTGGTAAGCATAAGAAAATTGAAAAAGGTTAGAGGGATGCCTACGTTAAAGAAACCCGAAAATGCAATGTGTAAGCAATGTCAATTGGGAAAGATGACTAAATATAGTTTTAAGAGTAAAACTCATACTTCTGAGGAAATTCTAGAATTGGTTCATACCGACCTTTGTGGACCTATTGGTGAGAAAAGTTACTGGGGAGACATATTTTATCTTATTTTTTGATGATTACTCTAGAATGATGACTGTTATGTTTCTTAAGGAAAAATATGATGCATTCTTGTTGTTTAAGTGGTACTTGGCAAAAGTTGAAAAAGAGACAGGTAAGAGTCTCAAATGTCTGAGATCTGACAGAGGAGGTGAGTTTATTTCTAATGAGTTTAACAAGTTTTACAATGATAGAGGGATAAAGAGATAGATGTCCACTCCTAAGACTCCACCACAAAATGATATAGCTGAAAGAAGAAATTGATCTATCATGGATTGGGCCAAAACACTAATGGTGGAGAAAAATGTTGCATAGAAATATTGGAGAGAAGCTGTAAGTACAATAGTCTACACCTTGAACAGAGTACAAGTCAAGAAAGGTACAAATGCTACACCTTATGAGCTATGGTATGGATATGCACCTAATGTAAGCTACTTTCAATTTTTTGGAAGTAGATGTTTCATACTAAAGGATAAATAACAGAAGTGGAAAACTTGATGCTAAAGGTGAGGAAGGAATATTTCTTGGATATTCAACTAAAAGCAAAGCATACAAGTGTTTGAATTCTAACACAAAAAATTGTGGAAAGTGCAAATGTTAGAATTGATGAATATGCAGAAAGAAATGAAGCTAAGAGCATGATTGAGCCTGAAAGTTACAAATCATTCACCTATCCTGATGAGGAAGATTCTAGTGAAACTGAGAATGAAGTTGCCAAGCAACAGACTACCCCTACCGAGACACAGAATGAAATTTCCAGGCAAAAGGAGGTGACTGCCAAGCTATCTGATGGAGATGTCGAGTCACAGTTTCAACCTGAATTGAACACGAATGATCAATCTAAAACAAAGAAAGAACCTACTTGGGAAAAGTATGTTAGAAGGCACCATAAACCTGATCAATTCATAGGAGCAAAGGATTCTGCAGTCATGACAAGAAGCAAATCGAGAGAAGATACCTGCTTGTTATGTGACTTTGATCCTAAAACAGTAAAAGATGCATTAGACAATGAAGACTCGATTCAAGCCATGAACGAAGAAATTGAAAAGATTGAAAAGAACAATACTTGGACACTTGTACCGAGGCTGAATGATAAAAATGTAATTGGTACTAAGTGGGTATTCAGAAACAAGCTACATGAACATGGAGAGGTAACAAGAAATAAAGCTAGACTGGTATGCAAGGGTTATGCACAAGAGGAAGGAATTGAATATGGAGAGACATTCGCTCTAGTTGCAAGATTGGAAGGTGTAAGAACCTTACTTGCATATGCAGCCTACAAAGGATTTAAAGTCTATCAAATGGATGTAAAGTCAACATTTCTAAGTGGCATATTAGAAGTATACATTGAGCAAGCTGACGGATTTGTTGACCCAAGAAAAATGAATATGGTTTGCAAATTACACAAAGTACTATATGGACTGAAGCAAGCGCCCAGAGCATGGTATGAAAGATTACACAACTACCTGATGAAAATTGGATTTTCTAGAACCAATGACAACAACAATCTGTATTTGAAGATAGAGCAAAGTAAAGGTACTTTATTAGCTGAAATTTTTGTTGATGACATTATATTTTGTGGTCAAGATATGTTATGTCAAGCATTTGCAAAGGAGATGCAAAATGAATTTGAGATGTCTATGTTTGGTGGGATAATTTTTTTGTTGGCTTACAAATATATCAGATGAAGAATGGTATCCATATTACTCAATCAAAACATGTCAAAGAGATACTAAAAACTTTTGGAATGGAAGATTCAAAACCAGTGAGTACACCCATGGCTACTAGACAAAAGTTAACCAAAATTGATGAGACAAAAGAAGTAAATCAAACACTGCACAGATCAATGATTGGAAAATTGCAATATGTTGTACACACCTGATATTGCATTAGTTGTTGGAATTGTTGCTAGATTTTCTACCAATCCCAAGGAAACTCATATGATGGTAGTAAAAAAGATTCTGAGATACTTGAAAGGAATAGATGACTATGGTTTGTATAACAAAAGGAATGATAAATTTGAACTCAGATTTTATACTAATTCTGACTGGGCTGGAAATGTTAATAATAGAAAAAGCACCACAGGAGGAGCATTTATTTTGGGAAAAAGATTAGTTTCATGGACAAGCAAGAAATAGAACTGCACCTCACAATCTACAGCTAAAGCTGAGTATGTGGCAGCAACATTTAATTGCTCTAATATTGTGTGGTTGAAGATGCTACTGAAAGGTATGAAATAAGAGATCACATAACTAGTTTTCATATATTGTGATAACACGAGTGCCATTAATATTTCTAAGAACCCTGCAATGCACTCTAAGACAAAACATATAGCTATCAAGTATCATTACTTGAGGGAGCTAGTTCAGAAGAAGGAAGTGAGACTAGAGTATGTGAACACTAAGGAACAGTTAGCAGACATATTTATAAAGGCACTACCCAAGGATGCTCATGAGTATCTGTGAGGTGAATTAGGGGTGATTCCCCTAACTGAGGCTAATTAGTTCAGAATGGTACTGTTGCGTCAAATGTCATATTCAGAATATTTTTCACATTGATGCACAGGAAGTCACACTTTAGGAAGTTGCCTAAAGTTGTGAAAGACAGACAAGGACAGTAAAAGAGTATCAATCATAAGCAAGATGACAAGAACAACATGATACAGAGTTTTGAACAGAAGAATCTACATGATGAAGATGTCAACATCTTTGGAATTGTTGTCAAAGAGGGAGAAATTACTGAGAAAGATAGAGGGAGAAGCTTGAAGGCATTATATTTTTCCATTAGTATACTTAGAGAAAAATATGATCTGCACCATCGATTTACACAACACCGATAGACAAAGCACAACACTATCCGACGCCAAGGTTACCCAACAAACACTGTTAATTGTTATTTGATGACAAAAAGGTAAAAGAAACCCAACAAGTAATAACAGTGCTACCCGACTAAACAACAAAGAGAGGAACCCAACAGATTCAATCAAGGAGCACCAACAGACTTTAAGTTCAAACTGACAACCAAGAACTGACAGTCAGTTACATCTCACAAAAAGTGGATCTGACTTTCCACGTCAGATAAATCACTGAAGTTGTATTTATAGCTTCTTTATTTGCTTTTAAATCCATTATGTGCGGAGGAAGCGATGTGTTTACTATATTTGTAATTAGTTTTACTATTTTAAAATATGCAAACTAAAGATCAAGGTCAACTTGTAAACCTTGGATCTAAGAGTTAACATCGTAATGCATGAATTCCAAGATAGGTCAAATACTGGTATAAATAGGTGCTCAATCCATTGAGAATAGTTATTGTTCAATGAAGATAGTAGCCACGGAGAGCAACTAGAGACCAGACAAAGAATTCACCCAGAAGGACACAAACTAAATCAAATCAGTTTTCAAGAATAGAACAAAGGCTACCGACAAGCAGAGAAAAGGTATTCATCAATCACTTAAGGTGATATTATTATTGTAAGAGCTTTAATGGATCTGTAAATCAGTAATAGTAGATTGCATACAGTTGGATCAATATTTGTACTCATTCTAACAAGTGTAGTACACTAATAAAATCCTTTCAAGAAAGGTGGGCTTAACTGTCCTATTGTAAAATCTCATAACTGGGTACACACTTAAATCAGTGTTGTTAAATCTCTTAACAGAGTAGATCTTAACAGGTCTCCACCTTAATACTCCTAACAGGGTAGATCATCAAAAGTGATCAAATTGTAAGCCTTAACTAGCTCCCTTCCCTTCTGTAGATAGTGAAGTTTTGTGAGTGACATCCCCACCGCAGTTTTTACTTCCTAACAGGAGTTTTCTGCGATACCATATCTTGTGTTATGTGTTTATCATTTTCATGAATGTTTATATGACTGTTGACAACTATTAAAGATTGTGAACAAACAATACATGCATAAGAAAGAATAACAGTAATGGTTGGTAATACATAATTGAATGCTTACTAATGATGAATTGTGAAAGGTGTTAAAAGTTTTAGAGGTATTGATTCACCCCTCCCCTCTCAGTACTACTTCCCATTAATTCCAACAAAGCTTACTGGGAAAAAGGAAGAGATTACTAAAAAGAGATTGATGAACATAAATAAATAAAACATCAGTGTGATCACAGACACAGAGGGAGAAAATTTTTTACAGATGAGAATCAGAATGAAGCTAAAGACATTAATGAAAATTTGTTCATACAAGGAACACAGGCACTTTTTGGATTTTATGGTAACTATGGTTGCAAATCTATGTTTTATTATTTACTGTTGCCATCAATGCCAAAGAGGGAGATTGTTGGAAAGATTTTTTTGAAAGCTATAATGGAAACAATTGTTGTTTTGTCATTGATGACAAACCTTAACTGGTGAGACTATTGCTATCTGTTTGAGTACCATATCTATTTGATTTGAAGAAAAGGATAACAAGAAGACCGAGGGAAATGGTTGAGTTATAAGTAAACAAAAAGGTACTTGATCATTGGGCACATTGGCAAAGTGATATGTTGTTTATCTTTCACTGACAGTTCACTGTGAGGTTGATGTCGAGCAAAGCGAAGTTGATGCCGAGCGAAGCCAATGATGGTTGAGCACAAGTGAAATGTCAAGGAATACAGAGGCAACCAAGCGGAAGAACACAGTGTTGGCCGAGCAATAATATTTTGATAATTGATGAGATTTGAGATCTCTGGCCGACATTATTGAATTTATTGGACTATGTGAAGTTTGTTAAGGATATTTAATTTTTGTCCTCATTAATTATATACACGGAAAACCGTTATTAACGCATGGATTCAAGATTTAATTGGTGATTATATTGGAGAAATAAATTAAATGTAATGATGGAAAGATCCGTTGGATCTAACCTAACCTAAGATCTACGATCTTGATTAAGCGGCAAAAGATTTATCTGACCTAGAAAAAGAGGTATATGATAATATCAAGGGATTATTCATGGGGAGAGATACAGAGCTGTGTATGTAGAGTATGCAAGATGATTGCATGGTTAATTGACTGGCTGGAAAGATCTAAGCAAAGAAGGCTAAACAGAGAAGCAGAGAGAGATTGCTTGGTGAATTTCCAAGAAGATCTAGAGTTTGAGATGAGAATGGAGGCCACTCAGTGAATTAGCATAAGAGCTGAATTGGATCTAGATTGCAAAGTAAGTTGTATGTGTATGCACCCTAAAATGGTCACCTAGACTGTGGGCCCCATTTATCATTTTATCAATTTATCAAATTTTCTGAATCAATGTTTTGCAACATTTTCAATTCAAATCAATTTCCTTGATCAAATTGTAATTTATTCAATTATTTCAATATTTCATAAGGTTTGATCTTTTTTATTTAATTAAAAGATTTAATCTCCCTTTTAATTAAATGAAATTCCTCTTATTTAATTAAAAGATTTAATCTCCCTTTTAATTAAATTCATCTTATTTAATTAAATTCCTCCGATTTAATTAAATAAAATTCTTCTAATTTATTTAATTATAAAGAAAACCCCTCTTTTAATTAAATAAATAAAAATCTCCACTTAAAGCTCTTCTTTTGTTGAAAAATGCAGTAAATTAAATTAAATTAAATAAAAATCTGTTTTTCATCACATCTTCCTAAGTGGTGGGTTTTTGCCTCTTAATCTCAACCGTTCACTTTTCTTTATAAGGAAATCTCTCCTCATTTTCATTTTAGGTTTTTATAGTATTGTTATGTTGCAGGTTTGGAGAGCAATTTTGGAGGAGAATTTGAGCACTTGAGTTTGGATATTGCAACTTCTCTCTTCTTGTCTTCTTCTTCTTGCATTCATGGCTATTCATGTAGATTAGATTCATGTTTATTTGCATAGATTAAAATTGCATTTGTATTTCTTTTCATAGATTAATCATGCATTGTTATCATTTAGATTAATTTATTTTCATGCATTGTTATCATATAAAGTAGATCTCATTTTCATGCATTTGAATCTCTCATTTCATGGTGTAGTTGCATAGGCACTAACTAGGTCAATCTGAGAGCCTCCATTTCAAACCTTTGCACTCCATGACTAGAGAGCTATGGATCGATATTTGAGGCCTCATTCTTGAGCAACCTTGGATGGAATGATTCATAGAAGTGTGACACGTTTTCATCACACATTTTTGGCGCCCACCGTGGGGCATGATGCTCCTGATTTTCCTTCATTTTATTAGATTTTCAGATTTTCTAATTTTTACATAGTTATTTTATTGATGTTTTTCAAATCTAACCCTTGTGCAGATTTGCTTGGAGATGAAAACCCTAGATTTTCAAAGATTTGATCATATCTCCCAAACGGCTTGGATTTTTGGTCTAAAATATTTTTTGCAAGTTGGAAAAATATTAGAGGAGCTCCAGTAAAACATTCAGAATTTTTCAAGTTATTTTGAATTTTTTATAATTTTTTCGTTATTTTTCATAAAACCTTACTTTTCGGCACACAATAGCGAATGTTTTAGAAATGTTTACATTTTCAGAAAGGTATTTAAATTCTACAGGGGGTCCATTCTTTGATTTTTAGATTTGGATGCAATATTATAGCTCATTGGATCGATTTATGAAAACTGGTCTATTTTGTGAAAATGGCTCCCTAGGACACAAATGAAAAGATTTTTTTTAAAATTCTGACATTTTTGAAAATCTCTCTATTTTTTAATAGGGGTCTCTTTTCTGTATTTAGGGTTTTGGATCAGAATTCATGACATATAAGTCCAATCTTGTTGACTAGGTCAAAAATCAAAATTTAAAAAAATGGGCATTTAATGATTAGCTTGCACTTATTTTTCACATGGTTCAATGCATGATATGAGTTTTTATTTAGATTATTTTCTGATTATTATTGCTCATAAAAATTGATTTTCAGATCTAACCCTAGGGTTTGCATAAGTTGAATATACATTGCATATCTTGTTTGTTTGTTTGCTTGTTGGAGATTTCGTGAGGATTGCTTGGACTTGCTTGGATAAACAACAAATGATTCGCATTGTATTGGATTTGAGGTATTTTGTTGATCTCTATAACATTTGGATTTTGGAAATAAAATGAACCTCTCATGTGTTCAACTTGAGTGTTTCTTGCTTTCATAGATCACATTTCCAATTGGTGCTCTAAAAATAAACCTAGATTTTCTTTCTTGCATATATGTTTCACATAGTAATTAGGCCCTATGAACACTATTTGTGGTGATCTTGAGAAAGTGGGCTTCATTCGCTTGTTTTACATGCGAAGCTCTTCTTGATGATAGATCCCCTTGTAGGTAGGGAAGGATTTTGTTTTTACCTCATTGGTCAACTTAGTTTGGGCTTCAACTTTTGGCAAGACTTTCTCTCTTTGGGGGATTGGTGTCATTTGTTGTTGTGTGAGCCTTGAATAAGGTGATTTCAAATTAGTGGGTCAATCAATCATGTTTGCTATGTTTTGGTGAGGTGAAGAGGCTAGAGGATTATGCTCTTTTCCCTTTTGGGAGAATCAGAAACTTGGAACCCTTGAATCCGAACTAAGTCCCCATGTGGTCCATATTGTGAGT
>MU228166.1:388464-421236 GCA_018584345.1 Thuja plicata | reverse complement strand
TGAGGGCCTTCATTTTACATTTTTACACATCCATGACTAAAGAGCTATGGATCGATATTTGAGGCCTCATTCTTGAGAAACCTTGAATGGAATGATTCATAGAAGTGTGACAACATTTATGCACACATTACGGTAACATCAGCAATAGTTGATTGGAGTTGATTGTTTCTTCTTGCTAAAATAATAGGTCACATCACTACTAGAGGAATAGGGCCCTCTATGTTTACAATTTCAAATCTGCGACTAGAATGGAGTCTTTATTTAAATAGATAATTTTTCCAGCATAAGGAAATCTATTTAGATTACATATATAGATTATAGCTTATTAAAATGAACCTACAATGGCTACCTCTAGTAGTTCGATCGTAGGAAAATCTAGAAACTCGTCTTGCTAGAATTTTTGAATAGATTCTTCTTAAACCACTAGGTTTTTATACAACCATAGACGATGGCCATTAGCAAGTAAGGAAAACCTAACTAAATCAATGATCTGTAGCCACACCAATCCATTGGAGAAGGCCTCTGTGATTTCATATGTTTCCAACCATTGTGTTTGAAACTTTCCCTAATGTTTCAAGAACCTTAAAAAATATTGTAGTGCCCAATCTCCAAATGAAAATTTTGTTCTCTTTATATATTGTCCATGCCCCTTCATCCATTGTGATTGTATAACTTCAATGTGATGAACTACGTCTTTTATTAGTTCATCCAATTCATTTAGTTGCAATATTCTCTACTTTTGTTTCTCAATGATATCAATGCCAAGTTCTAAAGCAATTATCAATGTTTTGCATTCAAATTCAATATGTAACAAAAGTTTATGGATACTTTATATCCATAAAATAACTCAAAAGGTGTAAATCATATCACTATTTTCCAAGTTGTTATGTAGGCCTAGAAAACATATAGCAACCTTGATTCCCAATCTTTTTTGTACACTGTCATTGTCCTTGTTAGGATAGCTTATATGTCCCTATCAGTTACCTCCACTTAACCATTGGCTTGAGGATGGTATGGTGTGGAATTCATGTTCCTTATCTTGTACTCATTCATGAGTGCTTTAATGAGGGTGGATGTGAACTGTGGCCCCTAATCTTATACTATTTCCATAAAGACACCATATCTTGTGAAGATCTCTTCATATAGAAAGTCAACTGCCTTATTGTCTCTAGAATGTTTCATTGCTTAGACTTCAACCCACTTGGTTGGATAATTAGTACATACTAGGATATATCCTTGTTGGATGGTGGATCTATGGGTGCAATAAAAACTATTCCCCATTCTTCAAAGGGTGAGAGTAGCAATTATGGTCGTAGTGCTGTCTCATCTGATTTGGTTGTCGACCCATCTTTTGAGACCTATCACACTGCCTTGTGTACTTAATTGAGTCTTTGTGTAAGGAAGGCCAATAGTAACTAGTATTAAGAACTTTCATAGCTCTCTTTTTTCCTGCAAAATGTCCCTTACAGGGATCATCATGGAAGGCATGCAAAATATCATAAATCTCATTTTCCCTAATGCATCTTCTCATGACATTATTAGGCCTTGTATAAAACATATACCATGATATCACTACAACAGAATGGGAAATTAGCGCCTAAAATAGTACTGAATTTTAGTGCATTTTTTTGTTTAAAATGAGCAATTTTTTGGCTCAAAACTCGACGCTAAACTACATCCTATCTTCAGCGTCATTTTTTGCATCATCTTTTACATTGGATTTTGCGTCAGAAAAGTTTTCTTCCTATGTTACTTCTGGTATAGCATCGAAAATAGCTTCTTTTTTGGCTTTCAAATTGACATAAGGTTTGGCTTTCATTATGGGGTCCTTTGTTGCTTCCAATTTGGCTTCGTATTTTGCTTCTTGTGTTGCTTCTAGATTTACTTCCAATTTTGCTCCCATTTATTAATTTAATATGTTTTATTTTAATTTAATTAGTTAAATATATCATGCCTCTTAAATAACTTATATGATTATAGAGTAATTAATATTGCATTTGAAATATTTTATAGGATAACATTTATAATGACTTTTTAGGGAAATGGACATCCATACAAATTAACAAGGTATACATTTGGGTTTGTATTAAGTATTATTACTGAAAGTAAATATTGATAAAAAACAATGAATCATTTTTTATGCAAATGTTTTATAATAGAAAATTATACAATTGTTTGCATCAAAAGTTGTTTCTTTTATTCATAAACGATAAGGTACAAATCCCACACAAGCTGTGGGAGTAATTGGGAAGATACATTATAAAATTTTAACTATATAAGATAGTGAAGCAGAAATAAAGAGATGGGACCCGTCATTGCCTAGAATGACAAATCCCACAATTGAGCAACGTCCTCAACTCCAGTTACATCGCCATCCAGAGAAACCTGCAAGGAGAGAGAAAGGGTATATGTATCATGATCATCATTGAATATTCTAAGTTGATATCATACACATTATAGCATGTGGGATTAAATGGACTCCCATAGGGGTAGAGCTCAACATGTTATTAAATAAAAAGGAATAAACAGTAACAGGTTGCTATATGATAGATGAAACAAAGATTATGCTACAGGAAGAGTATGGTGCTACAGTAAGAAAACTTATACCTTCGGGAACAAAGCTAGAGTAAAAAAGACAGCAGATAAAGTGACCATTAATGCCAATATCAATTCCAATGGTGTTATAAAGGCTAAATGAAAAATAACGATCAATCAAGATAGAATGAAACATTCAAAAGTAAGGTAGATGAATGTCATAAAAGTAATTTCAAATGCAACATACCTAAGTATTTAATCAACTATTAGGGAGTTGTTTTCAATAGTATAAAAATATTTTCATGTGGTTGGCATTGATACATATCTTCAACAAACACAAATGTCATGGCCAATAGATTTATTTATCCAATGAAGTAATGAAAAATTAGGGGGTGTATAGTCTATGAAAGGATAAAAAAATAGTGCATGGATTGTTATAAAACAACAACAACATATATATGATACACAGAAATAGTGGCAGAGAATGCATACAGAGTCACATTAATTCAATCATATCTCAAAATTCATGAAATGGGTTTTTCTAATTTTCCCATAAATTAGAAATCTCTAAAATGAAGAAACCTAGTAAATTTCATGAAAACCCAGTTTGTAGAATGTCATGTGAATGCAAACATTACAGCTCTAGAGATGATGATCAAAACATGTAATGATAAACAATAGGAGGATTAAAAAATTTCCCACTTTTTCAAATGTCATATCAAGATAGAAGCTACATAACAAGGAATGAAAACCCTTATCAAACATTAAATGAACATCATGAGCCATGACTTACAGAGGGTTTTCAACATAGAAGGCTACAAAATGTATGCATGGGGTTCCAGCAAAAGACGTTACAGGAAAACCTAAGTAAACACAAAGTAGAAATATATAGATGGATGTTTTTGTTATTTTTTACATGAGATATAGGTGCTTCAAGTGTTTATTATAAGAAAACCCTCATGCTTGACCATGGAGCAAATGAAAGGACAAAACCTTTCAGATTTACAAAATATCAAATAAAATTCATGGTTATAAAATACCAAATACACAGAGAAATAAAGATTTTTTTCTTTTTTTATTCAGAGACAAAGCTCTGGTACCTGTAGTGCTACAGTCTGAAGCTGTAAGAAAACCTTCATGAATCATAGATAAACACCTTTTAAGAACCAGCAAACCCTACTCCTTCCTTGGCAGGGTTCAACACACAATAAAATGTAAAATGAAAAATGATGAAAGGTTGTGCGAGTTTAGGGTTTTTATCCTAATGTGGTTGGTTGTTGAAAGACTTTTTGGTCATTAACTTTAAAGCAATATGTTATTTTCACCAAGTACCATATGGGTTTTAGTTCTTTTCTTTTTTAATTTTGCATATGAACTTTAATTATAAAATATTTATTAAGTGACAGTTTAATTTATCACCTAAAAAATATTTTATTATTAATAATACATGAAAAATCAAAAAGGAAATGCACGCCCAGTGGGACCCTGAACTACTTCTCAGTTCAAAATAACTTTATTTATATATATATTTTTTTTTATATGAACAACATTGTTTT
Organism: Thuja plicata; assembly: GCA_018584345.1. Classification (NCBI taxonomy): domain Eukaryota; kingdom Viridiplantae; phylum Streptophyta; class Pinopsida; order Cupressales; family Cupressaceae; genus Thuja; species Thuja plicata. The sequence continues at coordinate 417,145 of MU228166.1, read as the reverse complement.
CAACCTTCAAGAGTTAAAGAAATTCATACCCATTGACTCTGTACTTCTGGTTTCAAGATTCAATGAGCATAACATATGAGAAAGGCACAAACTAGGCAACTCCAATGACATAATCATAATCATATTACATGAATCAATAATTAAACTAGACTGAAACAAATACCGGATATGTAGTTCTTAGCAAACAAACAGGAAGTTACTCTGTTATGCCTTGTCTATAGGAATAGTCACAAAACAGAATTCCAATGACTGCAGGAACGCCCACAAAAAAAAGTTCCAATAGCTACAGGAATAGTCACAAAATATAGTTCTAATGGATGCAGGAACAATCACAAAACTTAGTTCTAATGGCTGCAGGAACAGTCATAGAACATAGTTCCAATGGTTGTAGGAATTGTTAGCTGCTTAAACTGAAACTAATGACTAAATAGAAAATTATCTACTTAACCAAATGAGTGGAATTCTCACCAAGTGGTCCCCCTTGGATGAGTCTTCCCAAATCTTAACTCAGATGTAGAAAATTGAAGGATCATTTTGTTCATCAAATTTTTGTTACAACATGACAGTAATATGATAACATTAACGTGTAGACGATAATTGCATATCAATTACTACTTTAAAATATTGTCTAATCCAATCTAAAAGTATAGCCTCAATGACTCCAATATCATTATTTTTTGAGATACAACCAATTATAGGTACACAAGGTCAAGTTTTGACTCTATAAGCATAAAATATTCAAATTTTTCTAAGGGGACAACCATTGTCAGTAAAAGAACACTAATATGAGATGCAAAAGAGGCACTTTGAAGAGAATCTATAATGATAGATTGCAGTAAAAGATGCAGAGATGAGGTTAAAAGTTACCAAACAAGAGACTTTCAAAGACAAGATTCTAAGTTTCTTGCAAGGTGATGATGAACTATAACTGATTGAATGCTTGAAGATGATAAGTTGATGATCACAAAGATGCAAAAGCGAATGCAAGACATTAAATCAGTTAATGTGTTGTATTTTCATTGATGTCAACTTGATATAGTTTGATTATTCAAACAAATATTGTCATAACCTTGAAGATCTGAAGAGACAAAGTTAATGTTGCCGTTAAAATATAAAAATTTTGTATACATCAGGTGATAGTGAACATCAAGCAGTTCACAGTGCATACCAAGCATAGTGCATACCGAGCATCGTAGTAAACTGAAGGTAATGACCGAGAATAACTAGAGTTAAAAAGAACAACAAAATTGCTTTGCTGGCAGAGCTATAATTTAGGGATTGACTGATTGATTGCTTTATTACCAATGATCAGTTAAACTAAAGCATGGAAAGATATTTAAAGCACATTTTATTTAAAATTATCAAGGAGAGATTTATGAAATAAAACTAAAGGAGAGCTTTATGGGATAAAGCAATGCATGGAAAATTTTACTGATCAAGAAGAGATCTACAACAAAAACAAGGAGATTTAGCAGCTAATCATGTCTATATAAAGAGACAAGGAATTCATTATGAAGAGAGGAATGCTGAGAATAATTTTTGTGAAGATAGAATTCTTCATGCAGATTTGATCATATAGGCTAAAGAACAGAGCCAAGGAATTCTGTAGACATCGAGCAACAGAGGACGGAGCATTCACCGAGCAGAAGAGAGAAAGAGGGAAAAGGAACTAAAGTGTATATTGATCAGAGAGGTATTATAGAACTAACAATAGATATGAATATTTGCAAATCAAATTTGCATATTTGAGCAGATCATTTAGTGTATCAGTTTAACCATTGATTCAAAAAATCTCTTAACCGAGTGGGATTTAACAGTCCTTATTGTATTCAGATACTCAAGAGTATCAAAAGGTTTTCTTGTTGACAACATAGTGAGTGCTAGGTCAAAATAAAAATGGTTAGTTTTAAATCCTCTAACAAGGTTGCACTTAACATTGTGTATTGTAACCTTTAACAAGGTTGGCTCTTCACCGAGCTCATTTCAGAAGAGTGAAATTATTTTGGGTTACCTATCCCAGGTGGTTTTTCCCATATTGGGTTTCCATGTTAAAATCTATGTGTCAAATGTGTATATGTTTCATTACACTAATATTTTTATTTACACATTATTGAAACTCGATTGGTCAGTTAACTCTAAGTTTATTTTTTGTTATTCGGTAAAGTCTAGAAAAGATAAAACAATATATCTCACCGAGCAGTTTATATTTGTTAAAGGTTATTTATGGCATACATCTTGATGAAATTGGGAATGTAAGTTAACTAGAGGGTATTATATTAAAGAGATGAGTTTTTGGTTGGATATTTTGGAATTACTTTAAGGCCACTGATTCACCCCCCTTCCCTCTCAGTTATTCTAACAATTGGTATCAGAGATTTGGTGCTTGGAAGAAAATTTTAAAGGTTTAAACTTAATCTAAAGATCACAAGATGAGTAAAAGGGATATGCCTAAATTGAACATGGACAACTTTGCATCATGGAAAAGAAGGATAAGACTTCATCTTTCTGGTATTGGAAATGATGTTAAACAACACTTAGATAGTGAATATGTTGCACCTAGTGGACCTCTGACTCTTGATCAATTGAGAGAGAAATGTGAACACAATTCTATGATGATAGTACTTGCTTCTTCACTAACCAATGTTGAATTTGAAGATGTGAAATCATGCACATCTGCAAATAAAATGTGGGACAAACTCAAGCTAGTGCATGGAGGAGATACCAATGTGTTGAGACCTAAAGCTGAAAGCCTAAGAGAAAAGTTTGATGACTTGAGAATGAAAGAAGGAGAGAACATCACTCAGTACAGTGACAGAATCAAAGAAGTTGTTAATTCTATCCGTGGAGGAGGAGTTCTTGAGGAAGAAACAGTTGTAAGTAAAATTATGAGAACCTTACCGCATGTTTATGCTATTAGAGTATCTACAATTCAAGAAATGAGAGCAGTAGAAAATAACAATGTTACTCTTGATATTCTGATTGCTAGACTTATTTCATTTGAGATGAACAACTATGACAATAGTGTCTTACCTAATATTGAGTCTGTATTCAAATCTTCTCTAAAATAAGCAAATCTAGTAACAAACACACTATGAGAAACGATAGTGACAGTGATAGTGATGAACACGAACTTGATGAACTTGAAGCACTAATCGCTAGGAGATTATATAGAGGTAAAGGGAGATATAAAGGAAAATTACCATTGGTCTATTTTAATTGCAAAGAAATTGGACATTTTTCTGCTAGATGACCTAATAAGAGAAAGGATGATAGAAACAATGATAGATCTTATGAAAAGAAGTATGACAGAAGTGATGACCGAGACTACAGAAGCAACTGACACTCTGATAGAAGAGATAACCGAGATTAAAAGGACAAAGGAAAGAAGGCTTGTTACCTGGTTGAGAACAAAGCTAAAAATTCGGACACTGATTCTGATGAAGATATTGAGGTAGTATTTGTTGCTATGAAGGATGACTCAAAGGAAGAAGAAAGGTATGTTGAAACAATACTAATATCTAAAATTAGCAAAAATGATGTCTGGATTATTGATAGTTGTTGTACTCATCACATGGGAGATAAAGAAAAGTTTGAAACTTTTGAATATTATAATGGTGGATCAATTAGGATGGGTAATGACTCACCTTGCTCAGTTGAAGGAAAAGGTACCATCATGTTGAATAATCTGATCAAATGTGAAAATGCATATTTGGTGAAAGGAATTAACTATAATCTGTTGAGTGTTTCACATCTGAACAACACAGGACACTGAGTTGCATTTGAGAACAAAAAGGCAATGATGTATAATGGAAGAGGAAAGTTGATCGATACTGGTGAACAAACAAAAGTTAATCTATTATATCTTGATGATATTGAGACCACTTGTTTATTGGCTAGAAATGAAGATGTTTGGTTGTGGCATAAAAGGTTATGTCATGTGAATTTTGAAAACATGGTTAAGATAAGTAAGAAAAGAAAAGTAAGAGGCTTACCGAGTATTTCAAATCCTGACCATGTTATGTGCAAGAATTGTCAAATAGAAAAAATGACAAAATCTAGCTTCAAGAGAAAAACCTACACATCTAATGTTATTCCACAGTTAGTCCATACTGACCTATATGGACCAATGAAAACAAAGAGCTATTCTGGTGATAGATACTTTATTTTATTTTTTTATGACTATTCTAGGATGATGACTGTCATGTTCTTAAAAGAGAAATATGAAGCATTTAAGATGTTCAAATGGTGTAAAGCTAAATATGAAAAATAAAGTGGGAAAGAACATAAATGTTTAAGATCATATAGAGGAGAAGAATTATTTATGATGAATTCACTAACTTTTGTAATGAGCATGGGATTACAAGAGAGGTTTCTGCACCGAGAACACCACAACAAAATGGGATTGCTAAAAGGAGGAATAGATCAATTTTTTATTGTGTCAAAACACTGATGATTGAAAAAGGCATCCAACAAACATTCTGGAGAGAAGTTGTAAATACTACTGTCTATACACTAAACCGAGTTCAATTGAAAAAAGACACAAATAAGACACCTTATGAGCTATGGTATCGATACACACCAAATGTGAGTTACTTTAGAATTTTTGAAAGTCAATGTTATATACTGAAAGATTATAGAAATGGGAAACTTGACTCTAAAAGTGATGAAGGAATATTTCTAGGATATTTTACTAAAAGCAAAGCTTATAAATGTCTGAACAAATCTTCTAAAAAAACCATTGAGAATGCAAATGTTAAAGTGGATGATTTTTTTGAGAAAAATGATGAGGAAAGCAGAAAGGAACCTGAAGACTACAAAAGATTTGTCTACATAGAAGAACCTGACATCTTGCCCGACCGATAGAACAATGCAACTGAGCAATAGGCTGCACACACCGAGAATTGGTAAAATGCTCACAACACTGAACCGAGCAATGAAGATCAAAATGAAAATCAAAATGGAGAACAAATATCTAAAATTGTACTTGCTAAATATATCAGAAAACACCATCCACAGGACCAGATCATTGGGGACAAAATAGCCAGAATGAGAACAAGAAGTAAGTCACTTAACAATAGATGTTTGATTTGTGATTTTGAGCCTAAATCTGTTAATGTTGAACTTGAGAATCATTAATGGGTTAGTACAATGAATGAAGAGATTGAACAAATTGAGAAGAATAAAACATGGACATTAGTGTTAGTAATAACTTAGAAGGGGGGGTGAATCAGTGGCCTCAAAAATATTCCAATAATCAACCCTTAAAACTTAGTACCACAATATTAAGCCTCTAGTTATCTTCAGTCCTATAAGATGAATGTCTTCAAATACTCGTTTCAAATTACTACTGCTCAGAATTCTTTGTAAAACCTTCTATTGTATGTTTACCGAAAAGTAGTCTGTTAATTTACCGAAAGACAGTAAATTATCTAGAGTATACCAATCAATCCAGTTAAGCTATGTGAAATGCAAAACACTAAAGTAATGACTCATAGACACATTGACATATGAATTTTTAACGTGGAAACCCTGTTAAGGGAATAACCACTTGGGACCGGTAACCCAAAATTTTCACTCTTCTGAAGTGATCTCGGTGAAGAGCCAACCCTGTTAAAGGTTACAAACACACTGTTAGGTGTGACCTTGTTAGAGGATTTAAAATTTCAGTCTGTCACTTGATATCAGGCATCTCTATGCTACCTTCCTTGATCAAACACTCACCTGACATGTCAATAGGTATCTGAAATCTCATGCTATCTTCATGATCAAACTTTTTGATACTCCTTTGGATGTATCTCAATATAGAAAGGATCTTTAAATCCTGCTTGGTTAAGAGACTTTCTAAATCAATGGTTAAACTTAAATAGTGTGATCTATTCACATATACAACTTATACTTGTATATTTTCAGATCTATTGTAATCTCATAAAACTATTCTAATCAATATATTTTTGTTTATACTTTGCTCCACTTTAATTCTACTCAGTGATGCTGTGATCTATTGCTCGGTGTCCGCAAAAAACTTTAGCTCTTTCCTCGGCTTGATTGATCAGGACTGTATGAAGTTGCTCTTCATCAGTTTCTCTTCAAGATCCTCTTTTCATTCACCAACCTCACCAATTTGTAATGAATTAGGTTGTCTCTTTATAGACATGATATCACCATTGTTAAGTTCTTGATTTAATTGAACTTGGCATGATCCACAATTCTTGCCAGTTAGATTTAAAGCAAAACTCCTGTTTTATCTTGTACAGATCTTCTTGCCAACTGGACAAAACAACTTTAAATCATTTACTTATCTCTGGCTTATCTTGTCGATGAAAATAATGATAACTACCAGTTAAGTTTATATTTAGCTCTACCAGCTAGATATTTTGTCATTTCTGAACTCAAACCAATTTTGGTGTCTACCTCTTTGACAACTTTGGTCAACACTCCAGTTCTCCTCAGGCTTCTCCTTCAGTTTATACTATGTCTCTGGTCGTCGGGTATGCTTGTGATTTTGCTTGTCGGTAATGATCTTCGGTATTCTTTCTTGGGCATCACTGTGACTTGACTGTCGGTGATCTTTGTCCAGTGGGTTTCACAAACCATCGGTGTTTGTAGTCACATTGTGAATACTTGTCTTTAATGCATTACAAAAAGTATAATCTTTATCTCTCTGATTCTATGAAGTCTTTGACACTTTGATTATAACCGATTAGATTAAATCAAGTTGACATCAATGACATTACAATCCATTAACTGATTTAATGTCTTGTATTATCCTTCTGCATTTTTGTGATCAACTTAACATCTTCAAACATTCAATCAGTTACATGTCATCAATCTCTCCCTTTGGCATTGACAACAACATACTACATTATCATACTATACTATCACTAATACAACATGAAATATACATTTTCATCAAGCTTTTCTAATGTAACTATTACAAATGTTTGGCTCTCGGTAAGATCAAATAGCTTAGATTTATTTCTTGCAGAGTGGTTGTCTTCAATCTTTAATCCCTTCACTGGATAGATGTAGAATCTTTTGTCTCTGTTCTGATATGTGCTCTTCCTTGACTATTCCTCTTCTTGATAATCTCTTTTTCCTTTGAAAAAAATCTTTCACTTTGTTTGAACTCTCTCCCTTTGTTAAATCTCTCCCTTATATAATCTCTCCCTTTATTATTTCTCATTTTATCATATCTCTCCCTTTTTTATAATGCAAATCTCTCCTTATCATTCTTTTCTGCAAATTCATTTATTTTCACATTTGCACTTTCAATGATTTTGTTAGATGACTTGTTAAGACATTTATAAGCCTTGCTTTTGGTTGAGTACCCTAGGAAGATGCCTTCTTCACTTTTGCAGTCAAGTTTTCCATTTTTATCATCCTTCAAAATATAACATTGACTAACAAAGATTCTGAAGTAACTTACATTGGGTGTATGACCATACCATAGCTCATATGGTGTCTTCTTTGTGTCCTTCAATTGTACTCTGTTTAATGTGTAGACAATAGTACTGACAGCTTCCCTCCAAAAATTTTGAGTGATGCTTTTCTCAATCATCAATTTTCTTGCACAGTCAATAATTGATTTGTTTCTCCTTTCAACAATTCCATTTTTTTGTGGTGTCCTTGGTGCAGAAACCTGTCTTTTAATTCCATGTTCAATTGAATATTCTATGAATTCTTTCGAAGTAAATTTCTCTCCTTTATCTGACCTTAAGCATTTCAATTTCTTTTCACTTTATTTTTCTACCATAGCCTTATACCATTCAAACATCTTGAATGCTTCTTATTTATCTTTTAAAAACATGACTGTCATCATTCTAGAATAATCATCAACAAAGAGAATAAAATACCTATATCCATAGTAGCTCTTTGTCCTCATAGGTCCACATAGATCTGTATGGACTAGTTCTAGAATTGCATTAGATGTATGGGTTTTTTTCTTAAAACTAGACTTTGTCATCTTACCTTTTTGACAATTTTTGCACATTATATGCTCAAGCTTAGTCATTGTTGGTAAGCCTCTGACATTCCTTTTATTGCTTATCTTTATTGTGTTGTCAAAGTTCACATGACAGAATCTTTTGTGCCACAACCCTATGTCTTCGTTTCTAGTCATCAAACAAGTGGTGTTAGTGTCATCAAGATAGAAAAGGTTACCTTTTGTCTGCTCACCGATACCAATCAACCTTCCTGATTCATTGCATATCTTTTCCTTGTTATTTTCAAATGCTACTCTATGACCTAAATTGTTCAACTGAGAAACACTTAACAAATTGTAATTCAGTCCTTTAACCCAGTAAGAATTTTCACATTTTATCAGGTTATTCAATATTATGGTTCCTTTACCTTCAACTGGACAAGGTGTGTCATTTCCCATTCTCACTGAACCACCATTATAGTATTCAAAAATCTCAAACTTTTATTTATCACCAGTCATATGGTGAGTGCAACCACTATCTATGATCCAGACATCATTTTTACTAACTTTAGATATGAGTGCAGTTTCTACATACCTTTCTTCATCTTCATCTCAATCATCTTTCATGGCTACAAATACCATCTCGATGTCTTCTTTTGATTTGGTGTCAGTGTCATCAGCTCTATTCTCAGCTAGGTAACAATCTTTCTTCCCTTTGTCCTTGTAGTTGTGGGTATCTCTCTTGTCATATTGTTGGTTGCTCCAGTAATCCCTATCATCACCTCTATCAAACTTCTTCTCATATGATCTTTCATTTCCTCTGTCATATTTTCTTTTGTTTGGACATCTTGCAGCAAAGTGTCCAACCTCTTTACAATTGAAACATACAAGTGGTAATTTACCTTTGCCTCTCTGTAATATTCTTGCCATTAGTGCTTCAATCTCATCAAGTCCTTGATCCTCATTATCACTGTCACTATCATTTCTAATAGCATGTCTATGACTTGAATTACTTATCTTTAAGGAAGATTTGAATGCAGATTCTACATATGGTAAGACACTATTATCAAATTTTTTCATCTCAAATGATATCAGTCTACCAATCAGACTATCTAGAGTAACTGTATTATTTGCAACTACTCTCATTTCTTGAATAGCAGAAACTCTAATAGAATATACAGGCAATAAGGTTCTTAAGATTTTACTTACCACTATCTCCTCTTCAAGTGTACCTCCAACTCCTCAGATAGTATTGACTACCTCTTTGATTCTATAGCTATACTGAGTAATTTTTTCTCCTTCTTTAATCCTTCGGTCAACAAACCTTCCTCTTAGGCTTTCTTCCTTTGCTCTTAGTACATTGGCATCTCCTCCATGTACCATCTTTAACTTATCCCACATTTTATTTGTAGAGGTGCACGTTTTGACATCTTCAAACCCAGCATCGGAGAGTGATGATGCAAGTTCTATCATCATGTAGTTGTGCTCATGCTTAACTCTTAATTGCTCAAGAGTATGAGGTCTTGTAGGCAACACATACTCAGTATCTAAGTATTGAACAATATCATTTCCAATACCTGATAGGTGGAGTCTTATTTTTCTTTGCCATGATGCAAAGTTGTCTTTATTCAACGTGGGGACATCTCGTTTGTTCATCTTGTGATCTTTTGCTTGAGCTGTTAAACTCTCTTTCTAAGCACAGAAGCTCTGATACCATTTTTTAGTAATAAATGAGAGGGGGGTGAATCAGTGGCCTCAAAAATATTCCAATAATCAACCCTTAAAACTTATTACCACAATATTAAGCCTCTAGTTATCTTCAGTCCTATAAGATGAATGCCTTCAAATACTTGTATCAAATTACTACTGCTCGGAATGCTTTGTAAAACCTTCTACTGTATGTTTACCAAAAAGCAGTCTGTTAATTTACTGAAAGACAGTAAATTATCTAGAGTATACCAATCAATCCAGTTAAGCTATGTGAAATGCAAAACACTGAAGTAATGACTCATAGGCACATTGACACATGGATTTTTAATGTGGAAACCCTGTTAAGAGAAAAACCACTTGGGACCGGTAACCCAAAATTTTCACTCTTTGGAAGTGATCTTAGTGAAGAGCCAACCCTGTTAAAGGTTACAAACACACTGTTAGGTGTGACCTTGTTAGAGGATTTAAAATTTTAGTCTGTCACTTGATATCGGGCAACTCTATTCTACCTTCCTTGATCAAACACTCACTTGGCATGTCAATAGGTATCTAGCATCTCATGCTATCTTCGTGATCAAACTTTTTGATACTCCTTTGGATGTATCTCAATATAGAAAGGATCGTTAAATCTCTTTCGGTTAAGATACTTTCTGAATCAATGGTTAAACTGAAACAGTATGATCTATTTACATATACAACTTATACTTGCAGATTTTTAGATCTATTTTAATCTCATAAAACTATTTTCATCAATATATCTATGTTTCTACCTTTGCTCCACTTTAATTCTACTTGGTGATGTTGTTCTCTGTTGCTCGGTGTCTGTAGAAAACTTTAGCTCTTTCCTCAGCTTGATTGATCAGGACTATATAAAGTTGCTCTTCATCAGTTTCTCTTCAACATCCTCTTTTCATTCACCCACCTCACCAATTTGAAATGAATTGAGTTGTCTCTTTATAGACATGATATCACCATTGTTAGGTTCTTGATTTTCTTCAAATTGGTGTGATCCATAATTCTTTCCAATTATATTTAAAGAAAAACTCTTGTTTTATCTCGTAGAGATATTCTTTCCAATTGGACAAAACAACTTTAAATCATTTACTTATCTCTGGCTTATCTTGTCCCTGAAAACAATGATAACTACCAGTTAAGTCTATATTTAGCTCTGCCAGCTAGATATTTTGTCAATTCTGAACTCAAGTCAATTTCAGTGTTTAACTCTTTGACAGCTTTGATCAACACTCCAATTTTCCTCCAGCTTCTCTGTCAGTTTAAACTATGTCTTTGGCCGTCGTGTATGCTTGTGATTCTGCTCGTCGGTAATGCTCATTGGTATTCTTGCTTGGGCATCACTGTGACTTGACTGTCGGTGATCTCTGTCCATCAAGTTTCACTGACCATCGGTGTTTGTAGTCACATTGTGAATACTTGTCTTTTATGCATTACAGAAAGCATAATCTTTATCTCTCTGATTCTTTGAAGTCTTTGACACTTTGATTATAACTGATTAGATTATATCAAGTTGACATCAATGACAATACAATATATTAACTGATTTAATGTCTTGCATTATCCTTTTGCATTTTGGTGATCAACTTAACATATTCAAACATTCAATCAATTACATGTCATCAATCTCTCCCTTTGGCATTGATGGCAACATACTACATTATCATACTATACTATCACTAATTCAATATGAAATATACAGTTTCATCAAGCTTTCCTAATGTAACTATTACAAATGTTTGGCTCTCAGTAAGCTCAAATAGCTTAGATTTGTTTCTTGCAGAGTGGTTGTCTTCAATCTTTAATCCCTTCATTGGATAGTTGTAGAATCTTTTGTCTCTATTCTGATATGTGCTTTGTCTTGCTTATTCCTCTTCTTAATAATCTATTTTTCCTTTGATAGCAATCTTTCTCTTTGTCTGAACTCTCTCACTTTGTTACATCTCTCCCTTTATTATATCTCCTTTTATCATATCTCTCCCTTTATGATAATGAAAATCTCCCCCTAATGATAATGATATAATTCTCTCCCTTTAACAAAAATGCCAAACAAAAATACTTCTTGTTTTTATCATTTCCATCTTTTACATAATATATTCCTTGAATTTTCTTATCCATCAGCATTACAATGTCTTTGGTGTTCATTGTAGATTTGTACTTTTGTTGTGTACAGATATATCTGTTGCTGTCCATCTCAGTGTTTGCATCAACATGATTGATCTTCATATTTGGTATAGGCTGATGCAACCTCTTAGTCATCTTATTGACCGATAGACAAGGGTTGGACCCCTAGTCTCTATTTCAGATACTCAAATGTATCCTTCGGTAATGGCTTGGTGAATATGTCATCTAACTGTTCCTTTGATTGAACATATTCCAGTGTCACTTCTTTTGCTTGCGCTTGTTCCCTTAGATAGTGATACTTGATAGCAATATGTTTAGTCTTAGCATACATGACTGAATTTTTAGAAATGCTTATTGCACTAGTGTTATCACAGTAGATAATTACTGGTTCAAGAATCTTCATATTCATACCTTCCAGCAATTGTTTGATCCATGCAATATTTGAAATATTAGCAGCAGCAGCCACATACTCTGCTTCAACAGTAGGCTAAGAGATGCATCCTTGCTTCTTTCTTATCCATGTGACAAGTTTGTCACCCATGAAGAATGCTCCTCCAATTGTGCTTTTTCGGTCATCAATGTTTCCAGCCCAATCAACATTTGTATAGACTTGTAGCTCAAATTTTTCTTCTCTTTTGTACCATAAAACATAATCCTCGGTGTTCTTCAGATATCTTAGAATTTTCTTGACAGCAATCATATGTGATTCTTTTGGATTAGCAGAGAAATTTGCAACTATCTCCACTGCATGTGCTATATCTATTCTGGTATGAACAACATACATCAGTTTTCCAATCATAGATCTATATAAGGTTTGGTTTACCTCATTGGATTTATCATCTTTTGTCAGCTTACATCTGGTATCCATAGGTGTTCCAACTAGTTTGGAATCTTCCATCTTGAATATCTTCAGCACTACCTTGATGTATTTTGACTGAGTGATGTAAATGTTTGCATCTTGTTGAAGAATTTGTAGACCAAGAAAGAATTTGATCTCCCCAAACATAGACATTTCAAATTCCTTTCTCATTTCATTAGCAAAGGATTTTCATAATAATTCATTTCCCCCAAAAATGATATCATCAACAAAAATTTCAGCAATCAAAATATTACCATCGGTATCTTCTTTTAAGTACAAATTGCTATTTTAAATTGTTCTAACAAACTTTATACTAATGAGATATGAGTGAAGTCTTTCATACCAGGTTCTCAGTGCTTGTTTTAATCCATACAAGGCTTTATGTAGTCTACATACCATGTTTCTCTTTTTTGGATCAACAAACCCTTTTGGTTGTTCAATGTATACCTCTTCTTCAAATATTCTATTTAGGAATTCAGATTTGACATCCATCTAGCATACCTTGAATCCTGTAAATGTAGCATAAGCAAGTAAGATTCTAACTCCTTCTAGTCTATTAACGGGTGCAAAGGTTTCACCATACTCAATACCTTCTTCTTGTGCATATCCCTTGCATACTAATCTTGCTTTGTTTCTAGTGACTTCTTCATTCTCATTCAGCTTGTTTTTGAATATCCATTTGGTACCGATGACATTCTTGTCATCTGGTCTCAGTACTAGTGTCCATGTACTATTCTTCTCAATCTGTTCTATTTCTTCATTCATAGCACTGACCCATTCTTTATTCTCAAGTGCATTGCAAACAGATTTAGGCTCAAAATCACAAAGTAAACATCTTGTGTTCAGTGACTTACTTCTTGTTCTTGTTCCAGCCTTCTTGTCTCCTATGATTTGATTTTGTGGATGATGTCTTCTGACATACTTGGCAAGTTTTGGTTCTTCTCTATGTTCATCATTCTGATCATCTTCTTCACCTTCATTCTCATCTCCATTTTCAAAACATCATTTTGAGTATTAACCTGATTTTTGGTAATTGTAGCTTGATGCTCGGGTGCAATATTCTAATACTCAGGAGCGACACATTGTTACTCAGGTAGAGTGTTAGGTTCCATATAAACAAACCTGTTTTAGTCTTTTGGTTCCTTTTTGCTTTTCTTATCATTCTATTCTGCAAATTCATCTATTTTCACATTTTTACTTTCAATGATTTTGTTAGATGACTTGTTAAGACATTTATAAGCCTTTCTTTTGGTTGAGTACCCTAGGAAGATGCCTTCTTTACTTTTACAGTCAATTTTTCCATTTCTATCATCCGTCAAAATATAACATTGACTACCAAAGATTCTGAAGTAACTTACATTGGGTGTATGACCATACCAAAGCTGATATGGTGTTTTCTTTGTAGCCTTCTTCAATTGTACTATGCTTAATGTGTAGAAAGCAGTACTGACAACTTCCCTCCAAAAAGTTTGAGTGGTGCTTTTCTTAATCATCAATGTTCTTGCACAATCAATAATATATCTATTTCTCCTTTCAGCAATTCCATTTTTCTATGGTGTCCTTGGTGTATAAACCTGTCTCTTAGTTCCATGCTCATTGCAATAGTCAGTGAATTCTTTTGAAGTAAATTCCCCTCCTCTATATGACCTTAAGCATTTCAATTTATTTTCACTTTATTTTTCTACCATAGCCTTATACCATGTAAACATCTTGAATGCTTCTGATTTATCTTTTAAAAACATGACTGTCATCATTATAGAATAATCATCAACAAAGAGAATAAAATACCTATCTCCATAGTAGCTCTTTGTCCTCATAGGTCCACATAGATCTGTATGGACTAGTTCTAGAATTGCATTAGGTGTATGAGTTTTTCTCTTGAAACTAGACTTTGTCATCTTACCTTTTTGAAAAATTTTGCACATGATATGCTCGGGGTTAATCATTGTCGATAAACCTCTGACATTCCTTTTGTTGCTTATCTTTATCGTGTTTTAAAAGTTCACATGACACAATCTTTTGTGCCACAACCACATGTCTTCGTTTCTAGCCATCAAACAAGTGGCGTTAATGTCATCAAGATAGAAAAGGTTACCTTTTATCTGCTCATCGATACCAATCAACCTTCCTGATTCATTGTATATCTTTGCCTTCTTATTTTCAAATGATACTCCATGACCTAAATTGTTCAACTAAGAAACACTTAACAAATTGTAATTCAGTCCTTTAACCTAGTAAGCATTTTCACACTTTATCAGGTTATTCAACATTATGGTTCCTTTACCTTCAACTAGACAAGGTGTGTCATTTCCCATTCTCACTGAACCACCATTATAATATTAAAAAGTCTCAAAGCTTTTGTCTATCACCGGTCATATGGTGAGTGCAGCCACTATCTATGATCCAGACATTATTTTTTCTAACTTTAGATATGAGTGCAGTTTCTACATACCTTTCTTCATCTTCATCTGAATCATCTTTCATGGATACAAATACCATATCGATGTCTTCTTCTGATTCGGTGCTATTGTCATCGACTTTTTTCTCAGCTAGGTAACAAGCTTTCTTCCCTTTGTCCTTGTAGTCTCGGGTATCTCTCTTTTCAGATTGTCGGTTTCTCTGGTAATCCCTATTATCACCTCTATAAAACTTCTTCTCATATGATCTGTCATTTCCTCTGGTATCTTTTCTTCTGTTTGGACATCTTGCAACAAAGTGTCCAACCTCTTTACAATTGAAACATACAAGTGGTGATTTACCTTTGTATTTACATTTGCCTTCTGCAATCTTCTCTCCATTAGTGCTTCAATCTCATCAAGTACTTGATCCTTATTATCACTGTCACTATCATTTCTAACAGCATGTCTATGACTTGAATTACTTATCTTTAAAGAAGATTTGAATGCAAATTCTACAGAAGGTAAGACACTATTATCAAAGTTATTTATCTCAAATGATATTAGTCTGCCAATCAGACTATCTAGAGTAACTGTATTGTTTGCAACTGCTCTCATTTCTTGAATAGCAGAAACTCTAATAGCATATACAGACAATAAGGTTCTTAAGATTTTACTTACCAATGTCTCCTTTTCAAGTGTACCTCCAAATCCTTGGATAGCATTGACTACCTCTTTGATTCTGCAGCTATACTAAGTAATGTTTTCTCCTTCTTTCATCCTTAGGTCATCAAACCTTCCTCTTAGGCTTTCTGCCTTTTCTCTTAGTACATTGGCATCTCCTCCATGTACCAGCTTCAACTTATCCCACATTTTATTTGCAGAGGTGCAGGTTTTGACATCTTCAAACTTAACATCAGAGAGTGATGATGCAAGTTCTATCATCATGCAGTTACGCTCATGCTTAACTCTTAATTGTTCAAGAGTATGGCATCCTGTAGGCAACACATATTCAGTATCTACGTATTGAAAAATATCATTTCCAATACCTGATAGGTGGAGTTTTATTCTGCTTTGCCATGATGTAATGTTGTCTTTATTCAACTTGGGCACATCTTGTCTGTTCATCTTGTGATCTTTTTCTTGAGCTGTTAAACTCTCTTTCTAAGCACACAAGCTCTGATACCAATTTTTAGTAATAAATGAGAGGGGGGGTGAATCAGTGGCCTCAAAAATATTCTAATAATCAACCCTTAAAACCTAGTACCACAATATTAAGCCTCTAGTTATCTTCAGTCCTATAAGATGAATGCCTTCAAATACTTGTATCAAATTACTACTGCTCGGAATGCTTTGTAAAACCTTCTACTGTATGTTTACCGAAAAGTAGTCTGTTACTTTACCGAAAGATAGTAAATTATCTAGAGTATACCAATCAATCTAGTTAAGCTATGTGAAATGCAAAACACTAAAGTATTGACTCATAGACACATTGACACGTGGATTTTTAACGTGGAAACCCTGTTAAGGGAAAAACCACTTGGGACCGGTAACCCAAAATTTTCACTCTTCTAAATTGAGCTCGATGAAGAGCCAACCTTGTTAAAGGTTACAAACACACTGTTAGGTGTGACCTTGTTAAAGGATTTAAAAGTTTAGTCTGTAACTTGATATTGGGCATCTCTATGCTACCTTCCTTGATTGAACACTCACTTGGCCTATCAATAAGTATCTAGTGTCTCATGATATCTTCATGATCAAAATTTTTGATACTCCTTTAGATGTATCTCAATATAGAAAGGATTTTTAAATCCCGCTCGGTTAAGAGACTTTTTGAATCAATGGTTAAACTGAAACAGTATGATATGTTTGCATAAAAAACTTATACTTGCAGATTTTTAGATCTATTATAATCTCATAAAACTATTCTGATCAATATATCTATGTTTATACCTTTGCTCCACTTTAATTTTGCTCGATGATGTTGTGCTTTGTTGCTCGGTGTCCGTAGAAAACTTCAGCTCTTTCCTTAGTTTGATTGATTAGGACTGTATGAAGTTTCTCTTTAGCATCCTCTTTTCATTCACCCACCTCACCAATTTGTAATGAATTGAGTTGTCTCTTTATAGACATGATATCACCATTGTTAGGTTCTTGATTTTCTTGAAATTAGCGTGATCCACAATTCTTGCTAATTATATTTAAATCAAAAATCATGTTTTATCTCATAGAGATCTTCTTGTCAACTAGACAAAACAACTTTAAATCATTTACTTATCTCTAGCTTATCTTGTCGATGAAAACATTGATAACTACTAGTTAAGTCTATATTTAGCTTTGCCAACTAGATATTTTGTCATTTTTGAACTCAAGTCAATTTCGGTGTTTAACTCTTTGATAGCTTTGGTAAACACTCTAGTTTTCCTTGGGCTTCTTTGTCAGTTTACACTATGTCTCTGGTCATCGGGTATGCTTGTGATTCTGCTCGGCGGTAATACTCATTAGTATTCTTTCTCAAGCGTCACTGTGACTTGACTCTCGGTGATCTATGTTCGTCGGGTTTCACTGACCGTCGGTGTTTGTAGTCACATTGTGAATACTTGTCTTTTATGCATTACATAAAGCATAATCTTTATCTCTCTGATTCTCTAAAGTCTTTGACACTTTGATTATAGCCGATTAGATTAAATCAAGTTGACATCAATGACAATACAATCCATTAACTGATTTAATCTCTTGCATTATCCTTCTGCATTTTGGTGATCAACTTAACATCTTCAAACATTCAATCAGTTACATGTCATCACATTAGTACTTAGACCGAGTGACAAAAATATCATAGGCACCAAATGGATTTTCAGAAATAAACTTAATGACAATGGATAAGTCACAAGGAACAAAGCAAGACTGGTATGCAAAGGGTATGCACAAGAAGAAGGTATTGATTATGGAGAAACCTTTGCACTCGTTGCTAGACTAGAAGGAGTAAGAATTATACTTTCTTATGATGCTTTTAAAATATTCAAAGTATACCAAATGGATGTCAAATCTGCATTTCTGAATGGAATACTAGAAGAGGAGGTATACATTGAAAAACCTGAAGAGTTTGTTGATCCTAACAAGAGGAACATGGTTTGTAAACTACACAAAGCCTTGTATGGATTAAAACAAGCACCAAGAGCATGATATGAAAGACTTCACTCTTATCTCATTAGTATTGGATTTGTTAGAACAAGTGACAACAATAATCTATATTTGAAAGGAGATACTAGTAATAAAACTTTGATTGCTGAGATATTTGTTGATGATATCGTATTTGGAGGTAATGATATGCTATGCAAGTCATTTTTTGATTAGATGAGCAAATAATTTAAGAATGTCAATGTTTGGAGAGATCAACTTTTTTCTTGGTCTACAAATTCTACAACAGGATGAAGGCATCTACATCACACAATCTAAATACATCAAAGAAGTTCTGAAGATATTCAAGATGGAGGACTCCAAACTAGTAAATCAGACTTTATATAGATATATGATTGGTAAACTAATGTATGTTGTACACACTAGACCTGATATAACACATACAATTGGTATAGTTACAAGACTCTCTGCTAATCTTAAGGAATCACATGTGACTGTTGTTAAAATAATTTTGAGATATCTGAAGAATACTGCAGACTATGGTTTGTGGTACACTAAAGACGGCAAATTTGAGCTACAATTTTATACCGATGTTGATTGGGATGGAAATATAGATGATAGAAAGAGAACTACAGGAGGAGCATTGTTTATGGGTGACAGACTTGTCACATGGATAAGTAAAAAAGTAAGGATGCATATCTCAATCAATTGCAGGAGCAGAATATGTAGCTTCTGCTGCAAATTTCTCTAACATTGCATGGATCAATCAATTACTGAAAGGTATGAATGAGGAAATTCTTGACCTAGTAATTATCTATTGTGATAATACTAGTTCTATCAACATTTCAAAGAACCATGTGATGCATGCTAAGACAAAGCACATACCCATTAAGTGTCATTACTTGAGGGAACAAGTACAAGAGAAACATGTGATATTGGAATATGTACAATCCAATTAACAACTAGCAGACATATTCACAAAACCATTGCCAAAAGATACATTTGACTACCTAAGGAATAGACTAGGGGTTCGTCCCTTGTCTACTGGTCACTAAGCTGACTAGGAGACTGCATCAGCCTACACATTATCAGAAGATTAATCATGTTGATGCAAGCTGAGATATGGACTGTAATGACATATCAGTACACCGAAGGTACTTATCTAAACCACACACAAGAGATATTGTTGGTTACTACAGAGCTGTAAAAATGTTTTGGCATTGTTGTCAAAGGGAGAGGAAGATTCAATGAAATATCCATCAGGTATAAAATATCCATTAGGGAGAAAGATTCAAGGAAATGGAGAGAAAGATTCAATGAAATAAACATCCATAAAAGGGAGAGAATTGGAGAGATTTAACACTGCATATCTATCCAAAAAAAGGAGAAGAGGTTCTACAAGAAAGGGAGAGACAAAATTGCTACACCTATCCATTGAAGGGAATGAAGAAAGGGAGAGCACACAGCAGAATCAAATTTGAGCTAGAAGAGCTTACTGAGATTCAGATATTTGAATTGGTTATAGAGTAATAAGTTTGGTATGTTATGGCATATTTTATACTGTATATTTCATAGTATGTTGCCATCAATGCCAAAAAGAGATTGATGAACTATAACTGATTGAATGCTTGAAGATGATAAGTTGATGATCACCAAGATGCAAAATTGAATGCAAGACATTAAATCAGTTAATGTATTGTATTTTCCTTGATGTCAACTTGATATGGTTTGATTATTCAAACACATATTGTCATAATCTTGAAGATCTGAAGAGACAAAGTTTATGTTGTCAGTAAAATATAAAAAGTATGTATACACTGAGTGATAGTTGTGTGCTACAAATGTGTCACACTTCTATGAGTCATTCCATCCAAGGTTTCTCAAGAATGAGGCCTTAAATATCGACTCATAACTCCCTAGTCATGAAGTGCAAAGGTGTGTGATGAAGGCCCTTAGATTAATCTAGTTGTGCCTATGCAAGTACACCATGAAATGAGAGATTCAATGCATGAAAATGAAATCCATTCTATATGATAACAATGCAATAAAGGAAATTAGTCTAAATGATAACAATGCAAGATTTTATTTATGAAAGGAAATGTGAAAATTTAATCAATGAAAGTAAACATGATTCTAAGCTAATATGAATTTAATCTAAATGGATGTCATGATGCTTGAAAGAAGAAGACAAGAAGAGAGAAGTTGCAATATCCAAGCTCAAGTGCTCAAAATCTCCTCCAAAATTGCTCTCCAAACCTGCAACATAACATTAGCATAAAATCTTTATTTTCAAAAGAGAAGGAGAGGTTTCCTTATAAAGAGAAATGGATGGTAGAGATTAAGAGGCAAAATCAAAGGCTATGATTAAGAGGAAAAAAGTCCACCACTTAGGAAGATGTGTGAAGAAAAGAAATTTTATTTATTTTTATTTAATTTATTTCCTTTTTCAACAAAGAGGGATTTAAGTGTGGGTTTTATTTAATTAAAAGAGAGATTTTATTTTAATTAAATAAGATTATTTAATTTAATTATAAGGGATATTTTAATTAAATGAGATAATATTATTTAATTAAAAGAGATTTTAATTAAATAAGATAAGATTATTTAATTAAAAAAGAATTTTAATTAAATAAGATTATTTTATTTAATAAAAAGGAATTGTTTTCTTTTAATTAAATAAGATAATTGATGAAATGATCAAACCTTAGGAAATATTGAAATAATTGAATCAATTACGATTTAATCAAGAAAATTGATTTGAATTGAAAATGTTGCAAAGCATTGATTCAGAAATTTGATAAATTAATAAATGGGGGCCCATAGTCCAGGCGACCATTTTAGGGTGCATACATTTGCCCCTCTTTGACTAATGTGTGATCATTATGGGAACACATGTAGTCAAAGAATACAGTTAAAGTGTGAGATCGATTTGGGATCACAAAACAACACATACATCAACACCGTTGTAAATAAATAATTGATATCAGAACAAAGATAAGCAGATTACAAAAAAGACAAGGTCAACACCGTTGTAAATAAGTAATTGACATGTCCAAGATAAGAATCTCAAGAAAGGTTTCCCCAAGTGGAGCAATTGATAGGATTGATAAAGTTGAATCAATGATTGAAGTTTGATAGGTACTGCCCCCTCATGATCGAAATTGAAATAAGATATAAGAGAAACATCAAATTGATAAACTTGATCAAATCGAACTAAAGATAAGGTTCTTGATGTAAGCTGAAATATATAAGGATCACAGAGCCAAGGTAGAACATCAAGCACGAAAGATTATGCCCCAAGGTTGAATTAGAAGAAAAGAAGTGGGGTGAAAGTGAATGGAAGATAGAAGTTTGTAAGAGGTGGAAAGAAATAGAGAGAAGAAAGAGAATTTGCCTTGAGAAAGAGAATGCCCCAAAATTAATCAACTATTCAAGGTAGAAAATTTTGATTGAGATCATGAAAGAAGATAAGGAAATGAAGATCAGAACGTGATCATAGTTGATTAAAAGTCCACAAGAAAGATGAGGGAAACCCTCTCAAACTCATAATGCAGCCTAAAATGCAAACTAACATGAGCTCTAACAATGCAAGCTACATGAAAATGCAAAGGTGTATTTGCAATAGAGCAACTCTAACATAGGATTTTGTGTTGATCATTCATTAGAGAATGTTAAGGAACTTATTTTCATCATTGGGCCATTATTAACGGACATCGGAAAATCACACAATCATCACTAGTCACAAGCACAACTATGAATATATGAATGTGATTTATATCGGATTGGAATGTGGAAAGATTTTAACATAAGTATCAAAGACATAAAGGTCAAGATGACTGTGATGTTAGCTTACCCAATTTAATATAGCAAAACCACACTCGAATCACGGCATAGAGGCCAGGATGACCAACAGACTAGTTGTGCAAAAATAGTGAAGCATAAAGCAGGAAGCAAATAAAAACATGTCTCATGCCCCAAGTCCTCTAGCTATGCATCCCGAGAGACTTATTACACAAGGACACTCAACGAGAATCAATAACAATCAGCACACAAAGAAAAGATCATGACATCTCTCAAGCATTAAGTGTTGTGTTTAAAAATTTAAGTGTGTTAACTAATACTGAGTTCCGAGGATAAGGATTGAATGCTTGAAAGAAAGTAAGACCACATGACAAAACAAGGTAAGACAAAATTGATAAGTGTTGAAAAATACTCGATGTCAAGATTTATAGTGAAAAATACAATTGGAGTGGTGTTGAAAAACACTATTTATGAGATGTCCTAAAGACTAACGCATCCAAGAGACCAAAGCTAACACATTTATGCCCCCTAGACAAAGACAAAGACCAATTTCAAACCAAGGCAACAAGGACAAGGTATGATGGAGAAAGGCTAAGTTTTGAGGACACATGCTAAGAAATAGGGGTGCAAAGGCCTCAAGTAGCGCCTATTTCTAGGTTTTCACCACTTGGATTTTATTACATTTTTTCATTTTTTCTTTTTTTTAGGACTTTTTATAATTTTTTTGAATTTTGCTACCAAGGCACCTGTTTCCAAGTTTTCACCAAGGCACTTTTTTCTATTTTTTTTGAATTTTTGAATTTTTTTATTTTTTTGGTATTTTTGGAATATATAATTTTTTTGAGATACATTAAAGCGCCTATTGCTAGGTTTTCACTAAGATGATCATTTTTTCAGGACATTTTCCAATTTTTAGAATTTTTGACAATATATCATTTTTTGGATTTTTTCAGGATCAATAATTATATACAAAGGATGCCCCCAGACAGAATGGGCATCAAACTCCCAACAAGATCACATTGTGCAGTACTAATGTTTAGCAAGGTGGAGGACAAGAGGGATTAGCAAGCTGGTGGAAGAGATGGAAGACAAGGGAATGAAGGAGAATGGAGGGAAGAAATCCTCAAAAGCAAACTCCTCAAGAGTACCCAAGCTAGGGAAAAAGAAACATCGTATAAAACACATTTGGACAAGCAATGAAAGACCAGAATAGGATAAGTCACAAAAGCGTAATGCAGGAGCAGGAAAGGATGCAGTCCAAAGGAGTAGACATGTCAAGAGGCTTCATAGCACTGTGTTTTACTCTCTTTTTTTAATTTTTTTTTAAGATCAAGACCAAAGGGGAAAAGGATAGCAATAAGAGAAAATGAATGGAGGAAGATAGACATGAAGGCTAAACATGAAAGAAATGAAACCAAGATCATCGTAAGATAGCTCACAAGATAGCCCAAATATTTATGTATAGGTCAACATTGTTAAGATCAAAGAGAGAATACGGAATGGATGAAAGATGTAGAAAAACTACGCATGATGCCTGATTGTCAAGTTTTCATAATGGTACCTATCCAAGGTGCCACAAGGGAGTGGTTTTCACCACAGGATGAAATTATTTCTCTTTAATTTTTTTCTCTTATATATATATATATTGATTTTTTTTGAATTTTTTGGAAGAAGGCAAGCTTTTTAGATATGCTCCTTGAAAGGATAAACCATGATATGCCAAGGATTCAAAATGATATGCTCAAAGATGTTGATAGGGAAAGGAAGATGAAAGAGAAAAATGGAGGATAAGGATTTATGCAAAGCGAGTGAGGTTGGAAGATAGGAGGAATAAACAAATGAGGAAAAAGGATAGAAGGTAGAAGGATAGTGAATGGAAGGATTGTGAAAGGGTAGACGGAAAGGAAGGAAAGATCAATGTCAATACACACCTTGAAGGGTGGCGAGAGGGTGCAGGAAATGTGAATAAAGGAATACGTGAAGGAATATGGTGAATGGATAACAGAGGTTGCAGTTTAGGCACATGGAATGAAAGAATATTTTTGGAAGAAGATGAAGTGGAATCCTTTGGAAGCTTGAATGTCAAATTCAATTATTGCTCAACATGAGACTCTTTCAAGAGAGACTTTGGAATCCATATAGTCGTAGGCTTTTCATTTCTTTTTGATGATTTAGAGAGAACATCTTCAATGATGGATTTTGGAACCCATACTTGTCTTGTAGTTTTATTCTTAGATATCTCTTTTGACTTCATGCCCCCATGTCAATTAGAGGAGACATGGTGATCTTCTTTTTTAGATGGATTATTGTATTGCTTCTTTTTATTGTATTGAACATTCAAGTTTCTTCCAAAAGACTTGGGACTTGTAGAGGAAGGAAAAGAATATGAATGGTTTAGATCGGTGGATGGATGAAAATGATTCAAGGGTATGCATCTATGTTGATCTTGAGGAAATATAGGAGATGGAGGGATGTAAGGACCCAAGATGGATGACGAATTAGGAGAGTTAGGAGGGGAAAGTGAAGGGACATAAGGACCCAAGATGGAAGGAAAACATGAAGTCCTTAGTATTGGTGGAGGAGGTCCAAGGATGGATGTGGAAGACACAAAAGGATAATCAATAAGTTCATCAGCATGTCTATGACAACCAAGGACATCGGCATCTTTAGAGTGAGCATTAGGATTTTCAATAGGATCGTGAACATCTTGAATAGGAGCACCTTCTTTGATAGGATTTTCTGAAGCTTGAAAATACTTAGGAAGAGTAGAATGTGGAAGAGAACATGGAATGGTAGAACAAGAAGAGGGAATACTTTGATCTTGACAAGGATTTTTGGATAGCATAATCGCATAATATTCCTCTTGATTTTTAATAGGCTTAATATTGGAAGTAACAACACCATTTTTAACAACCTTAATGGAAGTATCGTCTTTGGAAAATGTAAGTGGGGTAAGGTTATTTTGATTGTCAATAAGCTCAACGGTGGAAGTAATAACTTGATCTTCCTTTGGAAAAGACTTAAGACATGGTGGAATGAATGAGAAAGGGCATGTGGGATCAAAAGAACCATGAAACGGATAAGAGACATCATTAAAAGGATTGGATGACATGGAGGTTTCTTGATCTTGATCTTTCTTTATGTTCTTTTCTTTATCATTTTTAGAGTCATCTTGACATGGAGCCACTTCTAAGGACAAGGAAGCATGTTGGAATTGTATGGGAGACTTGGGAAGAGATGGGGAAGGATTAGCTGAACTAGGCATTATAGAATATAAAGGCTTGGGCTCTTTAGGTTTAGCATTATTGAAAGTATTTGCAGCCAAGTGAAGGTTAGCTTGAGTTTCTTTAAGAGGTATCCCTTGAGGACAACTATAGGAAATCGCATGAAAAGTATTAGGACCTTTGTTGGATGAAGGATTTGTGAAAGATTTGGAAAGCTTGGAAACTTTAGGAGATGTATGGGTATTGGAGGAAGTAGAGGATGGAAGGGAATCATCACAAAGCAAAGGTTCGTCATTAACATGATCTTGCTTCAGAGTGTAATATTTATTTTCGGAATGAGAGGTCTTAGAGGAGAGATTCTTATAGTATTTATGTTTATAATCAGCGCGGTGAACTTTCTCTTCCTCAATAGAAGTATATGTATCATCCAGGTATTGCTCACAAAAATCATCAAAGTCTTTTTCAAAATTAGAATCATATGGATCACCATCACAATCTATCCAATGTGAACACTCGTCAACAGTAAGAACGAGCACATGACTAGGAGGATTTTTAGGAATAGAGGTGTCATAGGTATCACTCTATTGTCCATCATCATAGTCATCAAAGATGGGCGTGTCACTCTTCGTGGAAGAGGTATCATAAGGGTCATCACGTTGCTTATTATGGTATGTCTTGAAAAGAGAAATATGACTCTTGGGAGAAGTAGAAGAAGAACAAGATCGTGGAGAAGAGGAAAGTGAAGACCTAGTGGAGGAAGAAGACTTGGATGATGAGGAAAGATGAGAAGACTTAGAAGATGAAAGACGGTTGGAAGAAGGAGGTCATGACAAGATCATGTGTATGATCCTGGCAAAGGCATCTGATTCAACCAATTTTTATTTTATTTTATCCATAAATTTATCACTCATGCAATATCTAGAAGGATCATTGGAGAAATAATATGCTTCAAATTGAAAAATGAGTTCGAGATCATCTATTCTTAAGAGAGGTTCCATAACAAGATAGTTGAAATTCATGGTTCTAGAAGAGGAGGAATCAAGCATGGGAGTGATAGAAGATATGAATAGAAGAAGGCAGACTAGATAATAAGAGGAAAAGAATCAAAAAATGTGAAGATCTTAGAAAGAAGAGGAAGAAGCGTTAAGGAAGAAAAGAAATGATGGAAATGGGAGACTAGGAAGACATGAGAGATGTGGATGAAAGAAGACCAAGAGTAACTTTATGCAATTTGATACCATTTAAGTTAATTTGGATGTGGAGCAACATGTCATAACACTCTTTGGGGAAATCCATTGAAGCTTTCATAACTTGGGAATTCAGATTTGGCAAGTTGGCAGACGATAGCAGATAGAAATAGAGGACAGATTTGTGCAACGAAAGGATAGGATCATGTGATGAAATGCATAGAGCCACATGAAGAAAACCTAGACTGGTGAAACAAAAAGGATAGAAGATTAATAGCAATTTTGTAGAATATCGCACAAGGATTCTCTTAGAGCCGCGCAAGGAAATGCAGCGAATCACAAGAAAAAATAGTTTTCTCGCGTGAGGGTTCTGACAGAAAGGAACTGGAACTCAATTTTGTTCATTTTAAATAACCAACTAGATGCGTCAATAGATTTTATCATGAATCAGGCACGTAAGACAGCAATCAGGGAGTTCAAGCAATCAATGTATTCAAACAATGAGCAAGGGACAAAGCAACCTTGCACATGAATATGGATAGTTTCATAGTATTTCTACTCCCTAAAGATTCTACTTGTGTATGTTCTCAAAATGTTTTCCAATCACGCACAGTCTTAGAAAAGAAAAAGTTGTTTGCACTATGGTTCTTAGTAATGGCTTGACTCTACAACTTTTGTAATCTCAAGTGGGTGAAATCCAATCCTGGCGCACCGAGGTTTTGACATAGTCTGAGAATTTAATCAATCAAGAGCTGCTGAGGATATCTGACAACCCAACAAGAAACTACACCTGTGGAGATTTCTTCCACAAGGACATTTATATAATTGTTGTTGCTACCATGAAGAAAATGGCTATTACCACTTGAGGTTATTTCCACATGGTTTACCCAATAAAGGGAGTGTCCACTATGGATAACCCTCTCTAACAAGGAAGACTCACAATATGAACCACATGGGGACTTAGTTCGGATTCAAGGGTTCCAAGTTTCTGATTCTCCCAAAAGGGAAAAGAGCATAATCCTCTAGCCTCTTCACCTCACCCAAACATAGAAAACAAGATTAATTGACCTACTAATTTGAAATCACCTCACCCAAGGTTCGTATATCAACAACAATGACCACCAATCTCAAGAGATAAAGTATCATCAAAAGTTGAAGACCAAACCAAGTGAGATAATAAAAAATCCTTCCCTACCTACAAGGGGATCTATCATCTATAAGAGCTTTGCATGTAAGACAAGCGAATGAAGCCCACTCTCTCAAGATTGCCACAAATAGTGTTCATAGGACCTAATTACTATGTGAAACATATATGCAAGAAAGCAAATCTAGGTTCATTTCTTTAGAGAAAAAATTGAAAATGTGATCTATGAAAGCAAGAAACACTCAAGCTAGACACATGAGAGGTTCATTTTTATTTCTAAAATACAAATGTTATAGAGATGCAACAAAATATCTCAAGGCCAAAGCAACGCGCTTAGTAGATTTTACCTTATTGTTTCTTTTGTTGAGCTTTTCCGCGAAAGCAAGCCATGAACTCTCCAACAAGCAAGACAAGCAAACAAGCAAACACGATATGCAATGTATATTCAACTTATGCAAACCCTAGGTTTAGATCTAAAAATCAATTTTTAGGAGCAATAATAACCAGCAAATAATCCAAATGAAAACTCATATCATGCATTGAACCATGTGAAAAATAAGTGCAAGCTAATCATTAAATGCCTTTTTTTTTTTTAATTTTGATTTTTGACCTAGTCAACAAGATTGGACCTATATGATATGAATTCGGATTCAAAACCCTAAATAGATAAAAGAGACCCCTGTTAAAAAGAGAGAGCTTTCCAAAAATGTAAATTTTTTAGCAATATTTTCTGATTTGTGCCCTAGGGACCCTATTTATCCAAATAGACTAGGTTTTAAAGATCAGATTTTTAAGCCATTATTTGTCATCAAAACAAAAAACAAAGAGAACATACCCCCTGTATAATTCCAAGATCTTTCCAGAAATTTTTAAATTTTCTAAAAAATTCGCTGATTTGCAATCAGAAATGAATTTTCATGAAAAATCATAAATTAAATTATAAATCGCAGAAAACTGATCTGAAAAATCTGATTTTCATACTAAGACATGTATGTGATAGAAATCTACCTGCAAGAGACAACACTAAAACATGCAAACCATTAAGATTAGCCAACAAAGCAATAAAATTCAAGCAAGGGTTAGCATATTCAAATGAAATCCCAAAACAAGGAGTTTAAACCACAACCTCCGATGAGCTTGAACAAGGGCACCCAATGCCTTG
>MU228166.1:339236-352826 GCA_018584345.1 Thuja plicata | reverse complement strand
TATATATATATATATATATATATACATATACATATATATATACATATATATGTATGATGTTATTGTTGTCATTGCATGCTTGTTAATGTTGTGCACCATATATCATTTTATATATACACTATTTATTTCATTGAGACCGTGACTAGCTTGGCATTGGTAATGTATTTGTTGTTATTGGATCAATGTTGCCATGTTGTTGAGGTTGTAGATGCATTGAATCACCACTGCCGTTCTATTTTGATAGCACACAGTGTTTGATCTCTCTTTTTTTTTTTTTGTTGATATTCACTATGTGGTACTCCCCATTTATGATCATTTCATGAGGAAATGTCTTGATGGCTCACGGGCTGCAAGCTAGGGCATCATGCAATGTTTATGAGCTCATTGTTTAATATTGGCATTGTTTACATCTTTGCATTTGGAATGCTTGATGACCCGCGAGCTTTGAGAGCTAGGGCATCGTTGCTATTACCTTCAAGGCATTATGTGAAGTGTTTTATCTCTCTTTATTTGTTTCGTTGTTGATATTCACTATGTGGTACTCCCAATTTATGATCATTTCATGAGGAAAAACATGGTATCTTCTTTCCTTGATGCAGCATTTTTCTGAGTGCACATGTCTTGAAGCATGGTTTTTCTTTCAGAAGCGTATGGCTTCACTATGCGCATGCATAATTATAGATGAGGATCAGTAATGGGATGTCATTCATTGCTTAGATCTTTTTGATCTAACCCCCGTCTCTCTTTTCTTTGCAGGTTCTAGATCATCATGGGAGCACACTAGATTCATACCTGGGTAAAAAATTCATCACTTCAGGCAATGTCTGGTACCCTTATTATTTATGTTCATCCTCTTATGTATGCATGTACTACTTGAATTTTCTATAATAGACGAGAAAACCAACAATTGTTTTCTCCAAAGTACTATTTTTCTCCAATAGTCAATCCTTTGTTTTGCTTTCCAAAGCAACCTTGTCAATCCTTTGGTTTCTCTTTCCAGTGTTTGGTACTCTTTCCTCTGCAAATTCTAGAAATATCACAGTCAGCTTCTTAAACAATTTTAGTGTTATGCTTGTTGCTGTTGTGCACCATATATTGTTTTATACACTGTTTATTTCATTGAGACTGTGAGCTTGGCATTTGTAATGTATTTTTTGTTCTTGGATCAATGTATTTTTCCCTTGAGCTCAGGGATTATGCAATGTTATTGTTTTCATTGTATGCTTGCTGCTGTTGTGCACCATATATTGTTTTATACATTGTTTATTTCATTGAGACCGTGAGCTTGTCATTTGTAATGTATTTGTTGTTATTGGATCAATGTATTTTTCCCTTGAGCTCAGTCATAATGCAATGTTATTGTTGTCATTGTATGCTTGCTACTATTGTGCACCATATATTGTTTTATACACTGTTTATTTCATTGAGACCATGAGCTTGGCATTTGTAATGTATTTGTTGTTATTGAATCAATGTATTTTGCCCACTTATTCATTATGTTGGCATACTTATTCACAATTTTCATTATTGTTACTTTGTTTTAGGTCTTCTCAATGGATAGAATATTTGGTATTGAATGTTGTCATTTGGAGTCCTTGAAAGAATAGTGCTCCAGATTATTTAATGTGCATGATGATGACATCAAACATGCTATTCTCTACCTCTTGAAACATAATATTGTTGGCTCGCATGTACACGATGGGGTTATCTATAAACTAGTATTTTCTACTCTCTTTGAAGTTACTAATTGGTTAGAATGGGTATTGAAGGTGGTTAAGCATGTAGTTGTTTTCGACAATTCGGAAAAAGTTGTGTAGTGGATTCAGACCATCAATCCAAACATTATCTCTGGTAGGCTTGGCTCAATTTTTGATAATAGAGCTGGCTTTAAAAATAAAATAGTGGAGGCGTGGGAGGTGTTCAAGATATCTTGCGCTAGTGATGACTACACTGCTATGAGTATCTTCCATGGTCACAATGAATATTTTTCACTTGTGACGATAGGAATGTTATGATGGACTACTTCTTTGGAGTTGGCATTTTTATCAACAAACTAGGTCATCTTTAGATCAAACGTAGACATGAAACTTAACTATTTAACTTAATGTTTGGAATACTCTTCTTTGTAAATATTTTTTTTTATACATACTTAGGGTCTAGATATCCATATGTTCATCATCATTACGAAAACTTATCTAGCTAATGAACTTTATATCCTTATGCATTATGTTGTTGTGATTTTGCCTCCTTTTTTTTACACAATGAATTGTTGTATGTAGCTCTAATTGTTTATTGTCTACTATGCAATCTTTAGCATATGTATCATGTGAGTACTTATGTAAATCTGATTATAAATCTGATTATCAAAACTTTTCATTATCTTGTGATATTGTTATATGGATTCAAGTGTATAGTTTTTTGAGTCAAACTCATTGACTCGTGTTTCATCCATGAACTTGACATGCACAAATTGCTTATCATGTATAAAACAATATATGGTGCATAACAGTAGCAAGCATGCAATGACAACAATAACATCATACATATATATATGTATATATATGTATGTATGTATGTATATATATATATATATAGCAATATGTGGTACTCCTCATTGGTACTATGTGGTAAACCCCGTATATATTTGTTTTGTTGTTGATATTCACTATGTGGTACTCCCTATTGATGATCATTTCATGAAGGAAATATCTTGATGGCTCGTGGGCTACAATCTAGGGCATCATGCATTGTTTATGAGCTCATTGTTTAATACTGACATTGTTTACATATTTGCATTTGGAATGCCTGATGCCATTATTTTGTTCTTTTGTTCTTCATGGACCATTCTTTTTTATACACAACTACATCTCCCATTAAAATTTCATCAAAAATTTTCATCATCTTGTGATATTGCTATCTGGATTCAAGTGTATAGTTTTTTGAGTCAAACTCATTGACCCATGTTTCATCCATGAATTTGACATGCACAAATTGCTTATCATGTCACGAAAAATGTTGATGTGTTGACAATGACTTGCAAGAGTGTAGGTGACACATGGTTCAACTCCAATTCATACAATTGGGAGTACCCGGGAAAGTGAGTGGACTCTAAAAATCAATATTACGGCCACAAATACAATAAGGATGAAGTGTGATGAGGAATGGAGATAGCAAAGAAGAAATTAGTTGCACATATAGTGGACATGGAAAAAGGTATAGTAGAGCCTACTCGTCTTTCCTGGGTAGTCCCAATTGTTTCAAGCGGAGAAGAAGTAATGAGAGGAATTTTTGAAACATCAACAATTTTTGTGAGATTAGTTTGTTAACTACAGCTGACACAAGGAAATTTGTGAATGTCAAACTATACACTTTAATCTTGATAGAAATATCACAATTTTACATGCCCCCAACTATAGATGCCTTTACATGCATTTCAATGTGTGGTAAGGACAAAAATTCCCAATCAAAACTATGCATATGGTTTCCATCAAGTGCAGTTACGACGTTGCATTTACATGTTGTTCAGATTCATTATATCATCAAATACAAAGAATTATTGTTTTGTACTGTGATTGACAATAGTCATTTTGCAATTTGATTTGAGATGTTGTCTACATGATTAGTATGTTAATTTTTATTGCAATTATAATTAGTATGAATGAACAAAATAATCAACTAAACAAAATGATATGTTGGAATGACAGTGCAATATTTCTCGATATAGAGTTGATGGCTTCAGTCAATGTGCCTATGTGTCAATGTGGTGTTGGCCCTTGTGTGTTGAAGATGTCACACACAAAAATTAATCTTGGGCATCAATTTTGGGGTTGCCCAAATAAGAAAAAGGTCTGGATATGGAATTATATTTTAACCTTTAAAAGTAATGTGACAAGTTATAATCATTTTAGGAAGAACTAATGTAGATTTGGTATTGCAAGGAAATAGTGGATGTCAATACTTTCGGCGGGTCGATGAAACCACATTTAAATGTACCCAATCTACGTCTATACCTGATGTAGGAAATGAGTGTAACTTGTGCAAGGCTTGAGAGGCAGCTAGTGTCATCGAGATTGCTTCAATGGCGAAAGCAGAAATTGTGTTTTTGTAATGCCTTCTTTGTGTAGTTTGTGCACTACATTGTTGGGACCATATGCATAAATGTGATTAACAGAGGGCTATTGTAGATACAGAAACTTTTTTAGAATTTCATGTAGATACGTTGGACATTTTGATAAACTCATGAACTTTTTGTTTTTGATTAAGGTAACAACAGGTTTTGAAGGGACCCCAAAACCCTTTACAATAAGCCAAAAGATAAACAAAGAAGAACAAGGAAACAACTATCTATCAAAAGAGACAGAAAACCAAGAGAGGGATAAACCCCAGATATAACAGAAGATTACATTACAAAATAACAAAACGGAAACAAGCTCCCAGCCGAAGAAAAGCCAAAAAAGAAAAAACTTCCAGCAACCTAGACTAAATAACTTCCAGCTGATCTTCTAGCATCTAAACTTCAACCATCTGCAGCTCCATACTCTAGATCGAATCGCGTAACTTCTTGGTATCTGGAGTATGGACTTGGGCTTTCTTTTTAGTACTGGAAAGGATCCTAGATCCTGGGCCTGAAGTATGCACTTCCAGAGGGCAATCTTCCTCCTGCCTAGCCTCGTCACTGTCATTTCCATCCAGCAAGGTATATAAAGATTTCAGATTATCTAGGGAATTATTCATACCCATTTTTCTAACCGCAGTCAGCTGTTTAATGAGAACCTTGTTGTTGTTAATCTTATCATTAATGTTTCTGAGCTTATTATCAACCAAAGTACTGATCTTGGTATCAATATTGTTAATCTTATCAAAAACATTATGCCCCTGCTGATACATAGTAGCATCATTGCGCATTTTATCAATAATTTCCTCCAGCAAAGCAGTCCTATTCTCTAGATTCTTATAACTATTTTTGATCTCCTTTATGTCATCATGAATCCATTTATCCATGTTATAGCTATTCTCTGCTTTTTTACCTACCATTTGCATAAAAGAGATAGTAGCCGCCCTTTTGACATTGACCTGTCTATCACGAAGATCATCCTCAAGGCTCCTCTTTTTGTAGACATTTTTGTATTCTGGGTCACCTTTCAAGTTATCCTGACTGTCATCAAGTTTCTCACTGTCCATGTTATTTTTCTCATTTTTCTCCATTTCCTTGTCGAGGACAATATCCTCCTCAGTATTCTTCATTTTTCCTTTGTCATTCTCCAAATCCCCTATTTCCTTATGGTGATCCTGAAAGTCTTGAATCTGGTCTTCACCATTTGATTCTCCAAATCCCCTGTTTCCTCATGAAATTTTTGTTGATTATGACTTTGTTATGATTTTCTATATAAAATTAAACAAAATAAAAAATTAACCTTATTAAAAAACAATTGAAAAAAGGTACAACATTTTTAAAAAGTTAACCTTATTTATGATTTATGATTTATGATTTATGATTTATGATGTCTAACTCTTGGATGGATTTTTGTTAATTTTATCCTTTTTCCTTTTAGAAGTGTATGGATTGAGTATGCACATTCATAATTGTAGATGAGGATCGGTAATAGAGTGTCATGCATTTCTTAGATCCTTTGGATATAACCCCATCTTTTCCTTCCTTGCAGATTCTGGATCATACAGGAGTATACTAGATTCAACTCTGGGTCAACACTTCAACGACATCAGGCAGTGATGCAAAATTTATTGTCTATAGTCGTTGCAGCAGCATCAGGCGCCACCTTCAGCACAATATGATCACTAGACGGGTTTGTATGTCTTCTACTTTTAAGTTGAGTTGTTTTCGTTCTTGTTTTATGAAGTTGGGTAATCCTTGCTATCCAAATTATACCAATAATTTTATAAGAGATTTTCCCTTTTTACTTCAACCTAAACAAATTTTTAGGAAAAATTCGAGCTAAACTCTTCAGTGAGAAAATGAATCTGTTACACTTGTGAGTACAAAAAAATCATTTGTTTTCTCATATGTTATGATCTTCAGCATGTGATATATAAATATATCATGATATATAAATATATGAATCTGAATTGGATCAATCATCATTTTAAAATCTTCTTCATCAATCACCATCAACCATTTTCCAAGAGCAACACCTTTCTCTATATGAATCTTGGTTTACATTTCCCTGTAATCCCAATGCAAAATGTTTCCATGAAGTACGTCAGGGGTATAATGCATTCAAGCAAAAGGCTCTGGAGGATGCTAAGTCCTTTGTACACCTTTTTCTTGGTAATTTGAAGCCATCAATGGAAACTTACAATCCTAAACAATTAGTATACCAATGATGGCTTCATAATTATTAAGTGAAAGAGAGTTCTCTGATCCGGAACCCCCTTTGGTGATGATCCTATGCAATTCCACATAGACACGACACATTCCTTAGAAGACTTTTAATCTCACAACAGCTGAGAAACATAAATGTAGGCATCATGGTCACAATTCTTTGGAGACACAACATAAACAACTAGGAGAACATATGGTGTTAGAAGGCCTAGATGGGCATAAATTCAATGGTACAATTATGGTCTTGTAAAGATAAACTGAAACTGGAATTTCAGAAAAAATTTGTGCATAATTATGAACTGAAGATGGGGAATTTTCTACTGTTCAAATATGTTTCAAAATATTTTTTTTAAGTGAAGATATTCGATACAATAGCTTGAGAGAAAAATCAAACAGAAAGGAAATCGTCCTTTCTTGGACAAAACTATCTCTTACCAAGAAAGGATGATTTCCTTTCTGTCTGATTTTTCTCACAAGTTGTTGTATCAAATATCTTCACTTTAAAAAAATAGTTTGAAACATATTTGAACACTAGAAAATTCCCCATCTTCAGTTCATAATTATGCACAAACTTTTCCCAGCCTTATTGAAATTCCAGTTCCACTTTATCTATACAAGACCATAATTATATATTGAATTTATGCCCATCTGGGGCCTTCTAACACTATATATTCTATGTAGCTACACGTGCATTCTCGATTCAGAGTGGGAAAATCTTATTTTGGATGCAAGGGAGAGAAGCCAAACACATAAAGAACATGCACATAAACACGATAGCTGGGAAACATAAATGTAGATATCACAACAGCTGAGAAACATAAATGTAGATATCATGGTCACAATTTTTTGGAGACACAACATAATTAAGTAGTATAACTAGACGATGTAACGCAACCACTACTCCTCCAGTTCTAAGTTGGCACTATAGGATCCAAAAACCATAGATAAGGAATAAATTTAGAGAGAAAAAGAGGGTTGTAATGACCAAAATAATATAGGCTCCCTATATTATTTTAGTCGTTATGGCCCTCCTCCTCTGCTCTAAATTTATTCCTTATCTATGGTTTTTGGATCCTACAACGCCAACTTAGAACTGGAGGAGTAGTGGTTGTGTTGCATCATCTGGGTATACCACTCAATTATGTTGTGTCTCCAAACAATTGTGACCATGATGCCTACATTTATGTTTCTCAACTGCTATGTCCCAGGATCCCTTATGACCCTTTACGATCCCTAAGATTACATATTAGAGATCTTAAAGTGTCATAAAGGGTCATAAGAGGCTCCTAGGAGGGGCTAGATGAGCTTCCACCTTCACATGGTTGGCCCTGTTAAGTAGACAATGTTAAGGTCTCACTCCATGCACACGATAAATTTTTTAAGGTCTCACTCCATGCACACGATAAATTTTTTTAAGGTCTCACTCCATGCACACGATAAATTTTTAAGGTCTCACTCCATGCACACGATAATTTTTTTTTTTTAAAACATAGCATACCGTCGCAATTGTGACAATATTCAGAGGATGACCGATGCCAAAACACTACACGCAACGTCTAGATGTTGGGATAGTCTGACAACTGGACACTACATGTACAACATGTTTGTCGCATACCCATCATAATGGAGACACTCATAATGTGTAACAATGGCATACTAACCCTCATAGCTGGTGCATATTGCAATGGTCATGACCATCGTAATAACGATGGACATAGCTACCGTCGATGATTCTGACACCAAAACTGCAACATCGGTCTGTGTCACTTTCCTGACGGAGTAGTGTCATAATTGCAACGCATAGCCGTCGAAAAGAGGTCTCAAATGTACTAGTGCAACAAAGAGTTAAACACGTTGTTACAAAGTCATTGCTGATAACATAACAGTTTTTGACACTCGGGATGTTTTTTTTTGTTGCCGCTAGGGCTCCCGAGTCTGTTGTTTTCATCGTTAGGGCTTCTCTTGCCACGAAGCCTCTTGCTGATGCCGCTTGCACTCCTGAGGATGATCACATGGTTGCCTCAATGGTGGCTATGGTGAAAGAAAAACCTGCTGCATTTCCACCTGTTGTTGAGGTTGTTGCTCGTGTTTTTTCCTCTTCGGCAGCTGCGGCTATTGCTAGGAGTGAGGTGGAGGCTTCTACCCTACCTATGCCTGCTCCTTGGTGGCTTAGGTTTCTATCGTCGGCAGCTAGGGATTTTTTTCCTCTGGTGCCTACCGGATCTTCCTACTACTGGGGGCTCCTCTTTGCGAAAGTATGCTACCTCCAAGCTATCTTCAGCTTCTGGAGATAGAGTTTTTTCTCCTTTCCCTCTCTCTAACCCTTTTGTTCTCCCTCTGGGAGGAGAGGTTGTGGAATCCATTGATCATGCTTCCTCAGTTCTCAAGGAACATGGTCTTATTTGCATATTTAAGGGTATCTAGCCGAGTCTTCCAGATTTGCATGCCTGGATTTCTCGTCATTGGGAACCAATCATTTCTGAAACTGTCCACATTTTTCCAATGGCAAGGTTTTTTTTCATTGCCAAGTTTCAGATGGCTACTGATAGGAAAGTGATACTATGTGATCATTTTTTTAGCTGGAACGCCCAAAGCATGCTCATGATGAAGCCTTGGAATCCTTCCTTTGATGCTTCTACTGAGTCCTTCTCCAAAGTTCCTACTTGGGTGAGGCTTCCTCATCTCCCTCTTCATTTCTGGGTTAATTCTCTTCTTGAGGCTGTGGGTGAGGCTCTAGGGGACTTCTTAATGGTTGATGAGGAGTCAGACGATATTATTTACTCAACTTATGCTAGGATCTTGGTTGATTTGGACTCTTCCAAGGGTCTTCTAGAAAAGATAAAGTTGGTGCATCCTAAAGGGTCATGGATCCAAACTTTGGATTATGAAGGCCTCCCCTTCAAATGCAGGAGATGCTTCAATACTGGTCACTTAGCGGACTAGTGTGGTTTGGAAAAGGCTAAAAAACCTGCTTCTTGGTGGAAGGGGGCCACCTCCCAACATTATTCTATAGTGAAGGATTCTTCTATCAGAATTTTTTCTCATGTTGTCTCTTCTTCTCAGGAGTTAGATGAGACCAATGTGCCTCTTGGGTCAGCTGATGGATCTTCCCTGGGTGTTGTCCCCTCTCCTTGTACTGATATTGATGCTCAAGGCTCTAAGGGGAGTGGGGCTTCTACTCCTCTTATTGGCAACTCCTCACTGGTTTCTTTTGAAATGGTTGCTTCTGAGTCATCTTATGATGCGGCCTCCATGGATTCTCCTGGCCCTATCCTGGGACAGCCTTAGGTTTTGGGGGTCCTGAATCTTGTTTTGACCTCTTCACTGGAAACGGCTAAGAATGTGGATGAGGGGTGGACCTCTGTTAAAGGAAAGAAAAATTCAAAATGTTCGCCCTCTTTTGATATGTCTCTTCATTCTCAGAAGGGGAAGAAATAATTTGTTTGGGCTTTCCTTTGCTAGCAGATGTTTTGTTGCTTGCTGGAAGCTTTTCGGCTGCTGGTTTATACTGTAATTAATTTTATGCAGTGTTTTATTTTTGTTAGGGTGCTAGATTTCTTTTTCTGGTATCTTCCTTTGTTTCCAAGTTGAGGGAGCCTATTTTAAAACCCTCGAGGTGGTGTTGTTTTGTCTCGTTAGAGAGTGCTTCTTTGAATATCTCTTTTGACCTTATTGTACAGGGTTTCGGGGCCCCTTCAAAACCTATTTTTACCTTATTCAAAAACAAAGATTTAAACACTGAAAAGAACTAAAGTTCAGAAATGACAAAAGACTTAGCTAGCAAGAGCTAAAGATGGAGTTAACTGGTTGTTAAAAATTGTTTTCATCGACAAGTTTAAATCTAGAGATAAGATAGAGTTTTAAAGATGTTTTATTCCAATTGTCAAGAAGATATCTATGAGATAAAACTGAAGTAAACCTTTAAAGAAAGAATGGAAAAGATTGTAGATCATGCCAAGAACAAGAAAGTCAAGGACTTTGAAACAGTGAAATTATGTCTATAAAGAGACAAGCTAATTCATTATGAATTAGGGGAGTGAATAGAGAAGAGGATATTGAAGAGAAACTGATGAAGAAAGACTTCAATCAGACCTGATCAATCAAGCTGAAGAACATAACTAATTATGCGGACACCGAGCAATAGAGAGACAGCATCACCAAGCAAAAAAAAGTGGAGCAAAGGTATTGAAAAGAAACATTGATCAGAAAGGTATTATGCGCTTACAATAGATCTGAAAATATGCAAAGTATAGTTGTATATGTGAACACATCATTTACTGTTTCAATTTAACCATTGGATCATAAAGTCTCTTAACCGAGAAGGACTTAACAATCATTTATATATTGAGATACATCCTAAGGAGTATCAAAAGGTTTGGACATGAAGATAGCATAGAGATGTCAGATATCAAGTGACAAACTACACTGGATTTGGTCATAAAGATAGCATAGAGATGCCAGATATCAAGTGACAAACTATTCTATTTAAATCCTCTAACAAGGTCACACCTAACAGTGTGTTTGTAACCTTTAATAGGGTTGTCTCTTCACTGAGCTCACTTGAAAAGAGTAAAAATTTTGGTTTACCGGTCCCAAGTGGTTTTTCCCTTAACATGGTTTCCACGTTAAAAATCCATGTATCAAATGTGTTTATGAGTCATTGCTTTCATGTTTTTCTTTACACATTACTAAAACAGGATTGATCGGTATACACTAAGTAATTTACTGTATTTCGGTAAATGACAGAGTGTTATTTGGTAAACATTAAGAATAAGGTTTAACAGTGAACTCTGAGCTGTAGTCATTTGTTAAGATTATTTCAAGGCATTCATCTTGTAGGACTGAAGATAACTAGAGGCTTAATATTGTGGTACTAAGTTTTTGGGTTGATTTATTGGAATATTTTTGAGGCCACTGATTCACCCTCCCCCCCCCTCCCTCAGTTATTCTAGAACAGATAAATCATTTACATGTTATGATTGTGCAAGATATTGAGAATGATAAATCAGATTAGCTACCAAAGGTAGAAGAGGCTAGGTGTGTTGAACAATGGGTTCTTGATGATGAGATAGTGACTAATTTATTTGTTGAACTTCGTAATTATGTCAATGAAAATGAAGAGAATATGCTCATACTAACTCCAGGGACAAGTACATAAAATTAATAAGACTTGGACAAGGTGCTAGTCTTTCATGAAACAAAAGAAGAAATGAATAAAATCGAAGATTTTGCCTCGATAATAGATGTGTTTTGCCCAAAAATTGATATTACGCCACACCTTGCAAAGTCAAAAGCTTGTGAACAAACCCCTGAATCAAAACTTGTACTTCAAGAAGACATTTTTGGTGTATTATCATTTTCCTTGGGCATAACTGCAATGAGGTAAAAATAAGTCCTATTATGCAAAGGACTCAAGAGGACATTGAAGCATTTTGTTCAGATTTAGAGGTTAAAGAGTTTTTTTGGGATACAAAAGAAGCATTTTGTTCAGATTTGAGAGTAGTTTTGTGATGCAGAGAAGGGGTTTGAAACATCATAAATGAGACATATTTCACAATAATGGGTTGATTCCTTTTTGCACTAAACTCTCTTCTTCTTGACATTATCTTCACAAGGCAACAAGGCTTCAAAACACCAAATCATGCATTAGTGCTTCAAGGTTTACATCCAACATTAGGGACATCTTATACCATGTGGAAACACCATGTTCAACCCCACAATGTCTCCCAAGACTCAAATTCTCCTAACTTACTTGGAACCTCTCTCAACGAGCCTGATTTCCTAGTAGCCCTACTAGATGAAAAAATATGACATAACTTTTGATGCAAACTAAATCTACCAAAAATAATCACTTATTCAAATACCCTTTTGATTCCCTTATACATATCAAAAAATTTGGAGGGATTACTTTAGAACACACCCTTCTATAATTGACTGGTAACATTGCTATAAGGCCTAATTAGTACAACGGATTGAGTTTTTTGGGCATAATGTTTTCTATAGAACTGACCTAAAGGATCCAAGAACACTTTTGAATACCCATTTTTAATTTATAAAAAAAATACAAAAATCAAGGTTTTTTGTACAGAATGCCTCAAAAAATGATTATTTACCCACTATTACCCTAGTTTCCAACAGGGTTGTTACAAAGATTGACTTATTAAACCAATCAAACAATCTTATCTTAAGGATTGGTAACAATTAAAAAAATTTGCAATAAAATTTCTTTCCAACCATATAGGTTTCAAGCTCGTACTATACCAGACAAGGTTGTACCAATCAAATTACTTGTTTTACAGAGAAAATCTAAAAGTGGCAATCACTACTTTTATCATAACTTTTATAATTCACGATGAAATTTACTCAAACAAAAAGAATTTTAAAGGTAAATTCCGGTAAATGGAATACACCTCAAGCTTTTCTTTGAGGGTTAGATTTTAGTCTAGGTTTTATTTTTTTAATAAGTGTTGTCCAAGCACATAGGTCTAGGTTGCATAGGTCTTCAGGTTGCTTAGGTCTAGGTTAGCTGCATTTTCATTCAATAATGATTGCATTCATGGTTTTAGGTTTCCTAAACTCCATTGCCCAATGATAGAGGTCTAGGGTTATGTCTAGTAGGCAGACAACCAGCAGAAGTCACCAAAAATGTTATCCTAATTTGTAGCATGCATCAAAAAAAGCATAAACAGGAAAGATTGCATTTTCTGGAAAAGTCCTTTTAATAGTATCCTTCAGGTATTATTAACAATAATTTTTGTAATTACATTCATAACAAAGATGTCATTTTGTACTCAAAAAATTGATCATGTTTCAAGAATTTCCAAATTACAATTTGATCAATTACATTGTACATTCGAGCTGAATGAATTATACTAGTCTTGCTTCATCTTTCTTTATCAAATCAATAGTTCATTGCAGGATAAAGCATAATTGAAAGTATGAAGTAGGGGTCCCATGCATTTCCTTGTAGTGATTTTTGCTTGCATCATATTCTTTGTTGGTTGCTTTAGGTCCTAGGTTCTCAAAGTCCACCATCATCAGCATTTAGGTCTTTTAGGGTTTCCCTGCATCATAAAAGAGGAAGTGTTAGATCCAATTGGATCTAAGCAATACAAGGGACAGAAAACAACATACAATCAATTCTCTTCAAAACTGCATATCAGTCTTCTGAAATCAATATAATGAGAAAAGCATTCATTAAGAATATCTGAAGAATAGTATTAAAGGGACTTGTTTTAAACACGAAACCT
>MU228166.1:285818-339186 GCA_018584345.1 Thuja plicata | reverse complement strand
TCTTCAAAACTGCATATCAGTCTTCTGAAATCAATATAATGAGAAAAGCATTCATTAAGAATATCTGAAGAATAGTATTAAAGGGACTTGTTTTAAACACGAAACCTTTTACTATTTATGACCATTTCGATGCATATTATTCTTCAAAGCAGATATCTGAATAAAAGGGACTTGATATTATCATTTGAGAAACCTTTTTCACGATTAGGTCAACCTATGAGTTCATCAAATAACACAAATCAACCAGTATTCATGAATGAATGTGTTCTTGCATTCACTCACAAACACTAATTGATGCATGTCATCTGGTGACCTAATAAATTGAATGTTACTGTGTGTGCAAATGAACAGGCATGCATGACTGAATGCAGGAAACAAAAGAAAATAATCCAGTGGATGTCACGAGCCCATGCTTGAACTTCACTGTTTTAGGCAGAAGGATGATTATTATTTTGAAAGGGTTACTGTTCACACACACTGCAAGATCACAATTGAAGACACATAAAGGAATCGAAGAGGCTACAAGAAAAGGCATGAACAGAGTAAAGTGATTAATTGCATAATTGAAAGATTCTAGTATTCCAAACTTTGAAAAGTGTTGTTACAGTAAGTACTTTTTACATTCATCTGACTGTTATACATTGATTGGAGTTCACTTAGAAAGTCTAAGTTGAAATATTTTACACAGAGATTATGCATAATAAAAGAATGCTAACAGAATCTAAGCATAAAGCAGAGAATGTGAGGATTGCAAAAATGGGCAAAGATTAGAAATTCCAAATCAACATGAAATAAAGTATTACAAGACATTTGGAAGCTGCATTTGAAAGGATTATGCTTGAACATGATATAATACTGCAACTGAATAATGTGTTCGGGTCACCTGCTAAGACAATCTTCTTTGTAAAGTCTACATCTCATATAGATGTTTTGCACACTAT
The DNA here is from genome assembly GCA_018584345.1 of Thuja plicata. Lineage (NCBI taxonomy): Eukaryota > Viridiplantae > Streptophyta > Pinopsida > Cupressales > Cupressaceae > Thuja > Thuja plicata. The sequence goes on along the minus strand of MU228166.1, from coordinate 338,245 downwards.
TGATGACAAGAATCGAGTATGTTTTATTAACAGGATGAAGGTATGCAAATGGCAGTTTACAGTTTTTCAATTTAAAATCCATGGGAGTCACAAGCCCGTGCTCAAACCCCATGGGTTTTTCTGTCATATGTGTTCCAAAAGGCAAACTATCTTTCTTGCATTAAAGTACAGTATTATGTGTTAAGCATATGATGTTCAATAAATGGAGATGACTGATAAATTAATGTGTTTTTAAACATATGATTATAGTCAGTTTTTTTTTGGAAAAAACTTGTTAGTGTTCTTGTCTAGCTCTGGAAAATCACAATGATAAAGCCTCATTTAGCATAAAAATTTTGTTATACCTTGCTACATATTGGTGACCAACAATAATAGTGTATGATGTGTACACACAGAAATAATAGGAGAATTTATTTTTGCAGAATGTACATCTCAGACTGAGGTTTTGAACAAAAGATATTATTTCATGTTAATGATACTGGGCAAGTATCGATGATTATCATTGTTTAAAGATTTGGGTTTTAATTTAAAGTCCATGGGAGTCACGAGCCCGTGTTCGAACCCCATGGGTTCTTTTGGTCACAATATTCCAGAATGTGAACAGCATGTTCAACAATAGTATATTCAAACTGTTATATGCTCCGGAATATCCACTGATGTGTTGTTTTAAAAAAAAAAAACATATATTGTAACTTGTTGGTGTTTTTTCTCAAAACAGCGAGGTATCATCTCACGAAAACATGATTATGCTTACTACATAGTGGCAACTATCATACAGCAGTAATGGTGTTTTATTTTAAAACATTAAGACAGTGTAAATTTCATGGTACACCCAGAGTCGACATCAAGCAAAGAGTACCAAAATTTATTCAAATATAACATGGCAGTGAGGTCCGCAAACAAACAATGCTGCAGCAGTGGGTCGCGAGCATATAAAGGCCATCATATACAGCTACAGTTAACATCAAGCATAATATGACAACATTCATCAAACAGCAACTAAAGGTAATATTAATGCAGAGAAGTTCATTAATGAGAATGAACAAAAACGACAGAGAATCCAACTTATCTGTAGATGCATGGTGTTTTCCTTCATAAACTCAAGTGTAACTGTAGCAACTCGCAAGAAAAGTGTAAAGCTTATGATTGAAAGATGTCATAGAGTTCAAAACCTTGTATACCCGCTGCATCTTTCAGTCACAAGCCTACGTATTTAATGCTGAAGAAAACCCACATGGCGGGTTGTTGTCAAGAAAGAAGTGAAAAGATGCACAGTGGTGGTGGCTCCGTGTTACACAACCAACTGGGGATAAGTCTGAAGCTATGGCAGAGGACTTTTCCCATTATCTCAACCACAGCTCAAGGTTAACAACAATGATGGGGCTCCGTATTACACAGGGATGAGTCCTAATGCTATGGCTGGGACATCCCCAGTTCATAGTCGAGAGTTCATGGGCTTGACACCTCAGTCACAGCTCCAAACCATTCCAAGGTGGTAGTGGTCTCACTTTCAAATGCAGTGGTGACGACAACAAACAGATAAGAACTCCCTGAACCTTCAAACAAACTGCAAATTCAAAACCCGTGATGGGGATGAATTAAAGTGAGTTACAAACCATTGTTCAGCACCATATATTATGGCACAATATCAGCAAAATCCCAGCATTAAAGTAAAAAACATGCAAACTTACAGTTGGGGCTCGAGTTCGAGCAAGATGAGGATCAAAAGCCGCGGCCTCTGCTGAAGAAGGATACTACATAAATGATGCTACAGTCTGTATTAACTGTATAAACGGTATTTTACTCATAAAACTCAAAGATTTTCCATAGAACATGGTGGATTGAACAACAGAATTCAAGGTTTCCACTTGCAACATGGCGGCGACACAGTGAAAAACACAAAACCCTAAAATGCAAATGAGGTCGATAAATGCAATACATTGTATTTTACTAGCATTTGAGTTCCATTGTCAGTTGGAGTAAATGCAATGTCAGTGACAGTGCATCGGCATTCCTTCAGAATCGCCACCTTGGTACTTTAAGTGCCACGACAACTGCAAAACATCTCTTCAATGAAAATAGTCATGTCTAGACAGCACATCAAAACAAACCGCAGTTACCTCCCAATGCTCGGTTGTGGTGTCAACAGTAAAGGTGGAGTTAAGAGCCGATGTGATTACGGGTTTAGTTTTTAAAAAGCTAAAACTTAGGGATTGATTTGAATTTTGAAAAAACCCTATAGTTATGGAGAGGATTTTTGGAGGGAAGGTTTTTTTTGAATAAGCCATGTTGGCTATTTAGGGGAGTTTCATTGGTTAAATTTAGGAGTCAAATTGTGAGGAGAATTGGCATTAGTGAATTTTGAATTCCTATTGCTGTGGATCCATTTTTTTTTTATTCCATTGTAATTGCATATGTGTGATTTCATTGTTGTGCAAGAGAATTTTATCATTCCTTGGCGTTATTCTGGAATCCATGTATGTAGTTTACACACAGATTTTTGAAGAAGAATATGATTGCCTTACTTTCATATATCTCTTGTTAAGGTCCTTGCTCATATTTCCTTTTCAATTTTCTACATATAAGAGTAATGCCTTTTTGCATATATATTCTAGTGAATTACACCAATTCCTATTCTATATTGCAGAAATATAAGCCTTTTGTGGAATGTGCATGTTGTTAATGAAAGAAGTATTACTTGTGGTCAAAACCCTAGTTATCCCCTTTCAATTAGCCTATGTATTGATCAGTGAATGATAATTCAAGGATCCACCAAAATATGATAAGTATTGGTTAGTTTTGGAAACTTTGTAAGAAGTCTGAATATCTTTTGTGTATCACCTTTCTATTATGTAAGTTCAGTTACAAATCTCTTTTTCCTTTTTCCCAATTCAGCTTTTTTCAATCAGGAAGTGATATACCATATTTTAGGAACCGGCCTAGAATCCGGAGATTCCTCTTCATCCATAGTCTACCCACAGCTAGGAGAGGTTTCCATTGTTAGGATGGAATTGTCGTGTAGCCCTAATTCCTGAGGTTGGGTGACAATTCCAAGCCTAAACAGATAGGTCAAAAACCTATACCGTATGTGCAAGATATCGCAAAACATAATAGGCTGCTCATTATGAAAAAAATGGCAAGTTGTACGAAGGGTTGGTGGCCGTCAAATTTAACCTAGATCTCAGACATGCGACTACTGACATTAGTGCCTACACATGCTGGCGTACTTTTTAAAAGGTACACATGTTTTTGAATGTTCTTTCAACTTTTAAAACAATAATAAAGTTTTTCTAAAAATAAATCAACAAAAAACAATTTTTTTTTTTTGTGCAATAAAAAAATTCTTTGCCAGTACTATGGCGTGAATTTTGAGGTGGTTCAAAAACAAAGGTGGCATGAAAATGAGGCATTTTTTGCCTCAAAAAGTGTGCCAAGGTTGTGCATGCAAAAAAGAGGGCCCAGATTTTAACTATGTCCAAATTGGACAAGCCTTATATGAAAATAGGGGTTTTTGGGCCTTCCGAATGTAACCATGAGCTCGGTTTGTGCCCAAGGTGCTCCAAAAAATAATTCCCCCCCAAATCCACAAAAATTTGAAGCTAAAAAACTCTTGAAAACACAAATCTGAAGAACAAGGCCAAATATCTCATGAAGAGAGCAGGGGCATGAAGATCTGGAGCTCTAATACCATATTGGAGTTGATGAAAAACTATCAACTCTATAGCTCCCAAGAATCACCTGCATGCAAACACCTGTCACGGAAAGAGAGAAGCAAAAGCAATGGAGGCCAGAAACAACAGATCTGTGAAAGAGGAAACATCCCCAATTGACTCAATAATAGAATACATAATACAAGATTATTGAAGATCAATCATAATTGATTATCAAACACAAAGAGATCCAACCTTATAAAAGGTGATCAAAACCCTAAAAAGGGAAACTCTAGGTTGCATGATAATAATTAATAATAGAATTAATTATTATATGTCTAAAGTTTAGCTTAGGTGAACTAGAGATAATAAGTGACTTAATAATTAAATCAGAATGATTTAATTAATAAGTGGAATAACTTATTACTCTAACAATCTCAAGTTGGGAAGAAAAGGGTGTTATTGTTACCTAATTTTTGCTATCAGCTCAATTACGTGGAGCTGGTTATGCGTTATACAAATGTTTACATTAAATGTGTTCTTTATTCTAAAGTAAGATACATATCCCACACAAGTCATGGGAGTGACTTCAAAAAGATACATGGTATTTAGTAAGAAATGTATAAGAAATTGAAGCATAGATAAAGGAGAAGAATTTGTCATTGCCTGTTGAATGACAGACCATAGTTGAAATAGAAATAGCTTTGTCTTAAATTAGTTTTGCCTCACCTTTGAATCACCTACAGGGAGATAATAAATTATGTTAGGGCTCGGGATCATAATCCTTAACCTATACATCAACAACTCATAGACATATCGCTTGCATAATGCACCTGATCGGAGAAAATTAGAAAGGAATCAAAGGAACAAATCTGAATTATTTTGTCTAACATGTTTGTTTCATGTGTAGGAATAGGTACACATTCTTTATTTATCAGCATGTGGGATGAAGTGGGCTCCCACAAGGGTTGAGCCCAACATGCTGATAAATAACAAAATATGCGGCTACAGGATCAACAAAAGACCATTGACCTTGTAAGAAGTGAAAAAAATAACAAAATATATTTTAATAAATATCATACCAATCAATGAAAATGTGCTACAGGATATACCAAGTGCCATGACATCAATGTTTGAAAAGTTCAAATATAGGAAATGGTTAAAAAAGCAAAAAGTCAGGTATGTTGTCCACATCATAAGTTACAGGTAAAACAAAATGTGATTACAACAAGGAGCATACCAATTAGCAGACAATGAACAAAACAAGTTGCTATAGGATAGCCACATGAATTCATAGAGGTTGTGAGCTGGTAAAGGAGTTTGCTACTAAAGCATAAAACCAACATTACTAAAAATGATGACATTGAATAACAACTATGTCAACGAAAGAGGTATATTGATGGTTGATCTTGGTCTTAGAAGTAAACAGTCAAATGAAATGAAGTCATTTATCAAAATGTCATTGTTTTCTAGGGATCCCATAACCACGAATAATAGAGATCAGTTGTGACATGAGGGAATCATTGAAATCAAATATACATCCATTGGATAATTCATATTCAACAAAGGAAAAATTTATCATTAAACATAAAGGGACATGGTGTCACCCAAACAGAGATCATTATGAATAGTGACCCTATAGCATGAAACCTTTTGGTTCATAGTATTGGCAAAAGAATTTTTATGACTATAACCACAAGATAAAATAGCAGTGAGTAAAGAAACAGAATTAAATGGGTTATAACAATGACATCGTAATGATCATTACATACAAGTATAAGAAGCATCTTTGACTTTGAATGAAAGGAATACATGTTTATTAGAGATATGATGTCCACTATCAATAAAGAAAATATTCCTACAACTACAACAAATAAAATAAATTGATAGTATTCTAGCTCACTGAATTTATTCAAACGGATGGCTTCAAAAAATATATTTAATGTTTTCAGTTTTAACATTAAAACTCAGCAATGTTTTTTTCACCATGAATGCAAAGTAAAAGGATAGATCAAGGAAATGGCAAAGAGAAATGGTTGTTTTTAAATATTAATGGCACTTAATTATATTTGCAAGTATGACAAAAGCAAAACCATTCACGAAACCATCATTTTAGTCAATCACATTTGATGAGGAAAATTCGGTGATGTAAGACAACATGGTCGTGTTTTATCCATATTTCATAAAATACGATATGATTTTTTCTAAAAAAATTACATAAATTAGGAAACATAAAAATGAACCAACCCATTAAATTTCACAAAAACCTAGTTCGTATTTTAAGAGAAATATTTATCAATTTGCTACATAAATTACGAGGGCGACATGCAAGGATTTTAAACAGAAATGGATCAAACTTATGTATGAAAAAAGAGTTGTAGTAACAAATTTTTTTGTTATAAAATCAGAGAGCATAGCCACTGTTAAGGAGAATGCAATTACAGTCAAGGAAAGGGGGGTGAGAACAATAAGTTTTATCCATTTGCACAATGTTTTAATAACTCTGAAAAAAAAAACTGTGGTTTTCTATTACAATGATAATCATTTGAAGAAAACGGAGAACCATTCTATTTCCTTATTCCAGTGGAAAAGGGAATTTTTAATAGAAGGTTTTGATGAATAAATATGTCATTGCAATCTTCAAATAGAAGAAAACATGTAACCCTCAAAATTTTAAAAAAAGACAGGAAGATCAATGTTTTTTTTTACATTATTTGTCATATCAGAAATTCAGGAAAAAAACAAGGATTTGAACACATTCACAAAGATCCATCCTTCCAAATGAAACTTTCAGACCAAAAAGAAGCCTGAATATACAGATGGAGTTGCAACTAGAGAGATGGTCCCAAAAGGATTTCATATTTCCTCCAATTAAAAAAACACAGAGATTTCCAATAGTGAAATTCATTGAAAGACTTGTTTCTTGTAGAAAAGAACTTGAACATATCGTGGAGAGTGCTGAAACATGCAAAGTAAGCCAGAACTGCACTTCCAAAGCGAAAAAAAAACTTTCAAAAAAAAGATTCAAGATTGATCTTACACCTCATCTTGTAAGATTGATTCAACTCTACACCCCCATATAGTTGCATGACATTCACCAATCTGAAGATGCAAGAACCACAACAAATCACCATGCATGAATGCTTCAAAACCAATTAGTATGTAAGTAACCATATCCAAAACATCTAATCACATTATCATCACATTTAATCCCATAATTGGCCATATAATCATATTTTAAATTAGATATCTATAAGTATGAGAGTGTAGTATATAGGTCTTAAGGCATATCAAAACATCAAGTTTCCAGCATTATGGGCATAACTAAATTGTTAAAAGAGTCTTAAAAAAGTCATGAAACCCATATAAAAAGGCTATAAAACTATGTCATCATAGGTCTTAAGACATTCTCATCAACAAATTCTCACATATCTTGATCTATTAACAGATTCTCTATCTTCATCTTCCACATTTCAAATTATTTGCAGAAAATTTCTCTGCCTCTATTCTCCCTGACAAACTTGTCATCTGAAAATTCCTTCAACAAGATCACAAAGTGTCTTCTACACAAGCTCCCACTCGAATCTAGGTTATTTTAAATTTACCCAAAACCCACAATTGAAACCAAAGATGATGAGGCTCTGATACCACTTATTAGAAAATTAAGGCAGTGTAACAAATTTCTACACTAACCTTGAGAGGAGGGTTGTGCAAACATTTTCAAACCTTTAAAATGGTAATAAAAACTTAACATAAATAACGTGCATACTACAACACAGTGATTTATGTCGAGGAAACTCTTTAGGGAGGAAAACCCCACACTCCAATGTTGCCCAATATATTATTTGGAAATCAATAACGAATTACAATATACTTATAGAGAAAGCTTCTCATAGGGATATCACCAACCAAAGATCTAGAGGTAACTCAATGATTGTAAGACTCTTACACAAAATCTCTAAATCACACACCTAATATATAGGAGATATAATACATAAAATTGTCAAAGAGTATTGCAAAACCATGGGCTAAAAATCACCTAGAAAGTAACGTTTATCATATCTCCATACAAAAATGCTCTATGATGTGTCAAAACACACACCAACACATGTAACTCCTATGTATAGCTCATTTATGTGTCTAATAGGTTTTTATATTTATTATTTTGGGAGACCCAACTTCTAGAGGCCATAACTTTTGAATTGGGTTTCCAATTGATGAAACGTTTGAAGCACCAGAAATCTCGTGATGTTCTCTATTAAGATATAACCTTCTATGTTAGTTATAGACACTTTTGGGCCCTTTTGCAACCTCTAGGGCTTTACAATTTGACTTCATAAAATTTCTTCTGTAACTTCATAAAAAAAACTCTAAAATCTTCAAATTTTAGAGATGATCTTGCAAAGATAATTTATTGGCATGCTTATCAAGTCCATTCGGGAAAGTTTAGGTAAAGTTCATGCTCAAATGTGAAATTAATATAAATGGTAACCTTATGTAAATGCAAATCTTAGACACCATTTTTCTAACATTTTATGGGACATAATATAGATCACTTGTTGTCTTATACACAATACCACTTTAAAGATTTTTTTTATTTATTTATAAATATATGAAATTACACTTCTTGACATATAACTAGTTCATTGCATAATGCAGTGAACCGCAACAAATTATAAACTATACATTATTTTGTCTTCACTATCATTGACTTTAATATTTATATATTATTACTACTTTTTAAACTTAATCTGCCATCACAACCTAACATTTAATAGAATACATATTGTTGCATTTAAAAAAAATTTTGATTGTGATTATTTAACTTCAAACTTGTATTCCTTCATATAGTCTATCACAAAATATCTTCATTGATGATATTGAAGGTCTAATCTAGTATTACATATCACCACTTTGTTTCTTACAATAATATCGGATAAAAATTTGGTTGCAACTTCTCCAGTGATTGTGATCGTAATATCCTTGAGTCCAATGATCATAGCTTTGGGCATTGATTATTACTACTACTTTCACTTTTGGAATAACTATTTTATTTTTCATTTTTTTTATACGAGTTGAATAAAATAAGTCAACATTCTTAATGTTGCAATCACTTTTTTACTTTTCTTTCTACTTGTACCAATTAAATAGTTCAAGTTTTTTCTTTTCATCCACCCACAACCATATCTTATGTTCTAAGTAATGGTCATAGTTATATCATTTATCATTACTTGTCATCGAGACTTTAATCCTTAAAGAAAACTTATACAAATCATTGTTTTGTATATGTTTGTTTTACATGATTCTTGTAGTCCTCCTATTGTCCCCAACTTGACCAATTATAGATCATTGACATCAATGAAAATCTCAAATAATGTATTCCTTCGACATTAATGATAGGAATCTCATTAATATACCTTTGATATCAATAAAATATTTTCAACAATCTTCACTTTTGTTGTTGATGGCAACATAATTATCTTTTTTCTCTTCAACTCTCCCCCTTTGACATCAAAGGAAAAAGGATGTTCATGAAACATATATCAAAAATGTATCATGGGAAACATCTAGTGTAATGGGAATATGCTTCTCCCCTTGTGGAATATTCTCTTATGCTTCCCGTCACTTTAATACTCATCTTTCTCTATTTCTTGATCCTTTGTATTCTATGCTTGGGTGAGTTGCTTCCTCTATGGTTTCTTTCTCTTGCTCTAGCATTTTTATTGCTACAATTGAATAATGTCTTTCATCTTTGTGCTATCCTCTTGCATGGGAATTTTTTTTTTCTCTTACTTTCTTTTAGACCTTGTATAGAATATACATGATCTATTTCTTTCAAGTGTTACTATCATTGAAGCTTTCACCTTTTATTACTTTTAAGGCAATACACTCCTCCCTATTTCTATAATTCACAAAAGAATTGGTTTTCTCATATGACACTTCAACTCTCTTTATCCTTGATGTAATTTTCTCATTTTCATGCTTAAGTTTCTTTTGAAGGTTCCTTTTGTAATTCTTCATTTTTCCATCAATACCATCATTCTCTCTTTGGTGTAGATCCCCTCTTTGACATTAATGATGAATAGATGATCATCATATTTTTATACATGTTTTCTATGGCATCTTTACATCAATAAGAATACCTTTAATGTGAACTTGAACATAAGCATCCAATTTTTCTCTAACAAATTCTTATTCTTTTGTCAACACGTCTGTCAAATACAAACATACATGCATAGTTATTTAGGATTTTTCTCATCCTCCTATAATTTTTTTGAATAACTCTCTCATTTTATTAATTCTTCTAGGCTCTTTATCAATCTTGGGATTTCAATTCTCTTTCACTTTATTATATTGTAACCTTTTAATGTGTAGTTTATTACTACAATAATCAAATTCTTATGATTTTATCCAACCATGACTTCTCATTCTCAAATATTCTAAGAGACTTCATCTTTTCACATATCTTTTCCATAGAGTTGAATGATAGTGCAATGATAAACTCCCCCTAAATTCATGTTTCTTCTCAAATTTGTGCATGAAGTGAATAATGCAGTCATAGGTCTATCTTTTTTTATAATTCTCATTTTCTTGCTCTTGTTTCCTTCTCCATACCTTACTAGGATTTTTTTTCATGGTATCCTCCATTTTGTATTCTCTAGGTGGTTTCAAAAAACCACCTTTACTATGTTGTGATATATGTCCACAGTTACTCATTTATAGCACACATTATAATTCACTAAAGGAACATATTTATCATAGAAGGAACATATGCATTAGAGTTTCTATGTGAGAATCCATAAGGTCTTTTATCTTTGTTCCATCCATAGTTGAATCTCATATGTATTTTGTTGTCCCTTTCTCTATGCTTGAAATGATTACATAAATACCAATACCATAGAAAGAATGCTAGAACCTGGATGTATGTGATTGCCTCAGAGGAAAGCACTTATCGATATTGTTTTTGATTAAGGTAAAAACAGGTTTTGAAGGGGCCCCGAAACCCTATACAAGAAAGACAAAAATATTTTCAATAAAGCCCACAAAATAAGTCAAATTTTGACCACAACGAGGGTTTTACAACAGGCTCCCACAACCAAAAGAATCATTGCATGAAACAGCCTCCATGCAAACCCAAGTAAAGCCCACCAAAAGAACCAGTCATCTTGTTCCCTTCTTTTGGGAACGAAGGGTCATGTCAAATGATGACGAAGATTTCTTAAGATTTTTTCCTTTTACAGTTACCCAACCTTCTTCAGCTTTAGCAGCAACATTCTGCCTACATAAAGGGTCCATAGCAGAACCAACCAGCACGGAAGAATCTTGCACTGGACTGGCAAAATCCCCAACCAAATCTGAAATAGGGGTCGCCGAACCCGAAACAACAACATTCAGGATAGCGCCCTCAGACCTTACTGAAACATCTCCTAGCAATGACCCACCAGGGTAAGCACCTTCTGACCCAGTCCCCCCAGCAGACCCCGTCCCACCAGTAGACCCCCCAGCAGTCCCGCCAGTAGAAATGACAGAGGAAAAACCAGCAGGCACAAGATCAGCAACCACCAAAGACCCAGGTGGAGCATCTGGAGATGTGACCAAATCATCCTTCTTCTCGGGTTGAGAAGAACATTTATCTACTTTGTAGTGTTTTCTGGTTGCCCCCTTCCACCAAGAGGGAGAAAGATTCTTTTTCTTGTGTTCCATGTCACATTGGGAGGAAATGTGACTAGTCTTTAAGCATTTTCGGCATCTAAAAGGGATACCCTCGTAGTCAAGAGGTTGAATCCAGGAACCAAAAGAAGATTCTATTTTGATATCAGCAGGAAGACCTAACGAAATATCGAGCTCAACTAAAATGCGGGCGACTGTAGAATGATAGATGTTGCAGGAGTCCTTGTCCACCATCAAAAAATCCCCCAAAGCCTCACCCACCTCCTCAAGGACAGAGTCATGCCATAGATGACTTATCGATATTGTTATTGTTAGTTTTAGTAGAAGTTTTTGTCTTCTTGCTGCCTTTTTTGGTAAGGCTTTTGAAATTATCTTCAAAGATTTTTCTCTTTCCTCCATTTTTCTTTTGAGGAATCTCTTTGGATTTAGAATTATAAATTATAAATTTTAAGAGGGGAACGTGGACAATTTCATGTGGATGTTAAGAAGAAAATATTAGTATGAAACTTATCATAGGATATCATATATAAATATGATTAGCATTTTCTAACAAACTCTGATACCAAATGGAACGTTGCTTTCTCTGACATTTAACTACGTATTTATAGTGAAATTTATAGATTAATTATTAGAGTAAACATAATTTGCAATATATAAAGTGATCCAAAATAGACATAAATAACAATGCACGCCATTTATGTGATCATTTATAGAAAATTGAATAATTCAACCACATAAATCGATCATATGATTACCAAATCATATACAAAACATTCTCAATGTCTTATAGCATCAAGCTTTTCAGTACTTATCTTAGTCTTGAGCACTTCAAACAATCATTCTCACTCCAAGAAGAGAGGTCTTGGCCTTTGTAGCTATGGAACATCTAGGGGGAACAAACCAAACTACATCACTCTACACAAGTATTAGTTCCATTAGGAACAACGTTGAACACAAGTGTCACTACCCAACCCTAGCCAGGATGGTTTCAAATAAATACTATACCCTAGGTTCAACACACAGTGTGTGTCCCCTTCTTCAAGTGTACATGGCCCACCAAGCCATGTTCTTCTTCCTTGAGTGCTTTGCACATGCCTCCTTCCAAGTCTCACATAAATGAATTATATAATCTTTTAGGGTTTGTTTCCCAAGCCATCACAAACAAATGAATAGGTGACTTTTATTACCCTTTAATAAATATAATTATTCCTCTCTTTTAAGAGATTTTTTCATAAACATTCTTTATTAATCTTTATTTAAATCAAAGGATCATAATATCCTTTATTTTTATATTCATTTTTAATTCTAAAATGGTTATTTCATAACTCCATCTTCAATTAGAGAAAAAGCTTCATACCAAACTTCATCAAAAGAAACATCTTCTTGATGTGAAATGGCAACATAATTACCTTTTTTCTCTTCAACTCTTCCCCTTTGACATCAAAGGAAAAAGGATGTTCATGAAACATATATCAAAAATGTATCATGGGAAACATCTAGTGTAATGGGAATATGCTTCTCCCCTTGTGGAATATTCTCTTGTGCTTCCCCTCACTTTAATACTCATATTTCACTATTTCTTGATCCTTTGTATTCTATGCTTGGGTGAGTTGCTTCCTCTATGGTTTCTTTCTCTTGCTCTAGCATTTTTATTGCTACAATTGAATAATGTCTTTCATCTTTGTGTTATCCTCTTGTATTGGAATTTTTTCTTCTCTTACTTTCTTTTAGACCTTGTATAGAATATAGACGATCTATTTCTTTCAAGTGTTACTCTCATTGAAGCTTTCACCTTTTATTACCTTTAAGGTGATACACTCCTCCCTATTTCTATTATTCATAGTAGATTTGGTTTTCTCATATGACACTTCAACTCTCTTGATCCTTGATGTAATTTTCTCATTTTCATGCTTAAGTTTCTTTTGAAGGTTCCTTTTGTAATTCTTCATTTTTCCATCAATACCATCATTTTCTATTTGTTGTAGATCCCCCCTTTGACATTAATGGTCAATAGATGATCATCATATTTTTATACATGTTTTCTATGGCATCTCTACATCAATAAGAATGCCTTTAATGTGAACTTGAACATAAGCATCCAATTTTTCTCTAACAAATTCTTATTCTTTTGTCAACGCGTCTGTCAAATACAAACATACGTGCATAGTTATTTTGGATTTTTCTCATCCCCCTATAATGTTTTTGAACAACTCTCTCATTTTATTAATTCTTATAGGCTCTTTATCAATCTTGGTATTTCAATTCTCTTTCACTTCATTATATCGTAACGTTTTAATGTGTAGTTTGTTACTACAATAATCAAATTCTCATGCTTTTATCCAACCATGACTTCTCATTCTCAAATATTCTAAGAGACTTCATCTTTTGAGCTATCTTTTCCATAGAGATGAATGATAGTGCAATGATAAACTCCCCCTAAATTCATGTTTCTTCTCAAATTTGTGCAAGAAGTGAATAATGCATAGTCATAGGTCTATCTTTTTTATAATTCTCATTTTCTTGCTCTTGTTTCCTTCTCCATACCTTAGTAGGATTTTTTTTTTGTTTTTTCATGGTATCCTCCACTTTGTATTCTCTAGGTGGTTTCACAAAACCACCTTTACTATGTTGTGATATATTTCCATAGTTACGCATTTGTAGCACACCTTATAATTCACTAAAGGAACATATTTATCATAGAAGGAACATATGTATTATACTTTCTATGTAAGAATCCATAAGGTCTTCTATCTTTGTTCCAGCCATAATCAGATCTCATATGTGTTTTTTTGTCCCTTTATCTATGCTTGAAATGATTACATAAATACCAATACCATAGAAAGAATGCTAGAACCTGGATGTATGTGCTTGCCTCAGAGGAAAGGACTTATCGAGATTGTTCTTGTTAGTTTTAGGAGAAGTTTTTGTCTTCTTGCTACCTTTTTTTAGTAAGGCTTTTGAAAGTATCTTCAAAGATTTTTCTCTTTCCTGAATTTTTCTTTTTAGGAATCTCTTTGGATTTAGAATTATAAATTATAAATTTTAAGAGGGGAACATGGACAATTTCATGTGTATGTCAAGAATAAAATATTAGTATGAAACTTCTCATAGGATATCATATATAAATATGATTAGCATTTTCTAACAAACTCCGATACCAAATGTAAAGTTGCTTTCTCTGACATTTAACTACATATTTATAGTGAAATTTATAGATTAATTATTAGAGTAAACATAATTTGCAATATATAAAGTGATCCAAAATAGACATAAATAAAAATGCACGCCATACATGTGATCATTTATAGCAAATTGAATAATTCAACCACATAAATTGATCATGTGATTACCAAATCATATACAAAACATTCTCAATATCTTATAGCATCAAGGTTTTCAGTGCTTATCTTGGTCTTGAGCACTTCAAACAATCATTCTCACTCCAAGAAGAGAGGTCTTGGCCTTTGTAGCTATGGAACATCTAGGGGGGACAAAGCAAACTACATCGCTCTACACAAGTATTAGTTCCATTAGGAATTACAACATTGAACACAAGTGCCACTACCCAACCCTGGCCAGGATGGTTTCAAGTACATACTGTACCCTAGGTTCAACACACTATGTGTACCCCCTTCTTCAAGTGTAGATGGCCCACCAAGCCATGTTCTTCTTCCTTGAGAGATTTGCATGGCTCCTTCCAAGTCTCACATAAATGAATTATATAATCTTTTAAGGTTTTTTTCTCAAGCCATCACAAACTTTTGAATTGACCTTTATTACCCTTTAATAATTATAATTATTCCTCTCTTTTAAGAGAGGTTTTCATAAACATTATTTATTAATCTTTATTTAAATCAAAGGACCATAATATCCTTTATTTTTATCTTCCTTTTTAATTCTAAAATGTTTATTTCATAACTTCATCTTCAATTAGAGAAACAGGTTCATAACAAACTTCATCAAAAGAAACATCTTGGTGTGAAATGGAAACATAATTATCCTTTATCTCTTCAACTCTCCCCCTTTGGCATCAAAGGAAAAAGGATGTTCATGAAACATATATAAAAAATGTATCATGGGAAACATCTAGTGTAATGGGAATTTGCTTCTCCCCTTGTGAAATATTCTCTTATGCTTCCCCTCACTTCAATACTCATCTTTCTCTATTTCTTGATCCTTTTGTATTCTATGCTTGGGTGAGTTGCTTCCTCTATGGTTTCTTTCTCCTGCTCTAGCATTTTTATTGCTACAATTGAATAATGTCTTTCATATTTGTGCTATCATCTTTCATGGGAATTTTTCTCTTCTCTTACTTTCTTTTAGACCTTGTATAGAATATACACAATCTATTTCTTTCAAGTGTTACTCTCATTGAGGATTTCACCTTTTATTACCTTTAAGCCGATACACTCCTCCCTATTTCTATTATTCGCCATAGATCTGGTTTTCTCATATGACAATTCAACTTTCTTGATCCTTGATGTAATTTGCTCATTTTCATGCTTAAGTTTCTTTTGAAGGTTCCTTTTGTAATTCTTCATTTTTCCATCAATACCATCATTCTCTCTTTGTTGTAGATCCCCCCTTTGACATTACCCGCTTTGACATTAATGGTCAATAGATGATCATCATATTTTTATACATGTTTTCTATGGCATCTTTATATCAATAAGAATACCTTTAATGTGAACTTGAACATAAGCATCCAATTTTTCTCTAACAAATTCTCATTCTTTTGTCAAATACAAACATACATGCATAGTTATTTTAGATTTTTCTCATCCTCCTATAATTTTTTTGAACAACTCTCTCATTTTATTAATTCTTCTAGGCTCTTTATCAATCTTGGGATTTCAATTCTCTTTCACTTCATTATATTGTAACCTGTTAATGTGTAGTTTGTTACTACAATAATCAAATTCTCATGCTTTTATCCAACCATGACTTCTCATTCTCAAATATTCTAGGAGACTTCATCTTTTGAGCTATCTTTTCCATAGAGTTGAATGATAGTGCAATGATAAACTCCCCCTAAATTCATGTTTCTTCTCAAATTTGTGCATAAAGTGAATAATGCATAGTCATAGGTCTATCTTTTTTATAATTCTTATTTTCTTTCTCTTGTTTCCTTCTCCACACCTTAGTAGGCTTTCTTTTTTTTGTGTTTTCATGGTATCCTCCATTTTGTATTCTCTAGGTGGTTTCACGAAACCACCTTTACTATGTTGTGATATATGTTCACAGTTACTCATTTGTAGCACACCTTATAATTCACTAAAGGAACATATTTATCATAGAAGGAACATATGTATTATATTTTCTATGTGAGAATACATAAGGTCTTCTATCTTTGTTCCAGCCATAATCGGATCTCATATATGTTTGGTTGTCCCTTTATCTATGCTTGAAATGATTACATAAATACCAATACCATAGAAAGAATGCTAGAACCAGGATGTATGTGCTTGCCTCAGAGGAAAGGACTTATCGAGATTGTTCTTGTTAGTTTTAGGAGTAGTTTTTGTCTTCTTGCTACCTTTTTTTGGCAAGGCTTTTGAAAGTATCTTCAAATATTTTTCTCTTTCCTGCATTTTTCTTTTTAGGAATCTCTTTGGATTTAGAATTATAAATTATAAATTTTAAGAGGGGAACATGGACAATTTCATGTGTATGTTAAGAAGAAAATATTAGTATGAAACTTCTCATAGGATATCATATATACATATGATTAGTATTTTCTAGCAAACTCTGATACCAAATGTAACATTGCTTTCTTTGACATTTAACTACATATTTATAGTGAAATTTATAGATTAATTATTAGAGTAAATATAATTTGCAATATATAAAGTGATCCAAAATAGACATAAATAACAATGTACGCCATATATGTGATCATTTATAGAAAATTGAATAATTCAACCACATAAATCGATCATATGATTACCAAATCATATACAAAACATTCTCAATATCTTATAGCACCAAGGTTTTCAGTATTTATCTTAGTCTTGAGCACTTTAAACAATCATTCTCACCCCAAGAAGAGAGGTCTTGGCCTTTGTAGCTATGGAACATCTAGGGGGGACAAAGCAAACTACATCGCTCTACACAAGTATTTGTTCCATTAGGAACAACGTTGAACACAAGTGCCACTACCTAACCCTAGCCAAGATGGTTTCAAGTACATACTATACCCTAGGTTCAACACACAGTGTGTGCCCCCTTCTTCAAGTGTACATGGCCCACCAAGCCATGTTCTTCTTCCTTGAGTTATTTGCATGCCTCCTTCCAAGTCTCACATAAATGAATTATATAATCTTTTAAGGTTTGTTTCCCAAGCCATCACAAACTTTTGAATAGGTGACCTTTACTACCCTTTAATAAATATAATTATTCCTCTCTTTTAAGAGATTTTTTCATAAACATTCTTTATTAATCTTTATTTAAATCAAAGGATCATAATATCCTTTATTTTTATCTTCCTTTTTAATTCTAAAATGGTTATTTCATAACTTCATCTTCAATTAGAGAAAAAGATTCATAACAAACTTCATCAAAAGAAACATCTTCTTGATGTGAAATGTCATTAGAAATTACTGAAATCTTTTTGAATTAGACATTCATTGCCTTTAACCTCTTGTTCTATGCTCTTCTTTGCCAACTCTTCTAGTTCATATTTTTTCTTAAATTTCTTCATCACCCTATTATCTTCAATCTTCTCTTTCATGATGATACAAGTGACTCCACCTTTAGATGTTCTAAACTTGCCCCTTGATTTTTCCAACCTTCTTCAACTAATCTTTTTGCCTTCTCAGGTAATAATAATAAAATTATATTTAAAATCTGTCATATAAAGTTACTCCTCAAAAATGTCAATAACCTCTCCTTCTTGAGGAATTTCTTTCCCTACATGCTCAACATATTCATAAAATGTATGTTCTACCTTAGAATCAGTAAACTAGTAAGATCTTTCTTTTTACATGGAGCATTTAAAGAATTGTGTAATCCCTCAAGATGGAAGAATGAAGGCTTGGTACCACTGTAATATCCCATGAAAATATCTAATGTTAGATTTGAAAACCTTTTAACTTCTTTATCAAAGCTTTGCCGACAATTGAAAATATACTAAACACTGCCAAGGAATTTGCTTGAATAATCACACCTAGAATGTAATTAATTTCACACAAACTAATATATGAATGGATATTTGAGTTTACAGCATGTATAAAGAAATATTTTTCTATCATAAACTAATTTTCCATAGCAAATAACTTCAATAATTTGTTCAAAAACTTATACCAAAATGGTACCAAGAGCGCAAGAAAACAACACTATTTCTGTATAAACTTCACCAAACTTAAAACAAATATTCTGAAAGATAAAATATTTATTTAGACCATGAAATAACAGCAATATACAAGATTTGTGTTATTATTGAAGTTACAACAAACTGAAACTAAAATTGAAAACAACCATCACTAAAACTACTTACAAACTCCTAAAAATTGTTGGAAGAAACTGTGTAAATTTGAAACCCTTCTGCAAAATGGGAAACTCTAGAGGAGATTGCACCTTGATAACTCTCAGAATCCAATCCTTAGTTCACTTGAAAACCCTCAAACTCTCGTTATTGAGCCTTCGTTTCCACAGGTTTATAATCTTCTAAAGAAAAGCAAAGCTTGGTAGCTTAACAAGAAATGGTAGAAGTTGAATATGAAAGTAGAGCCAAATAAATGTATAAATGATAATGCTTTCAAA
Organism: Thuja plicata; assembly: GCA_018584345.1. NCBI lineage: Eukaryota > Viridiplantae > Streptophyta > Pinopsida > Cupressales > Cupressaceae > Thuja > Thuja plicata. The sequence continues at coordinate 319,163 of MU228166.1, read as the reverse complement.
ACCAAAGTTTGGGCGCAAAAATACCACTCCTAAGGAAAGGAAACTTTCATTTTTTCAAGTGTCTCTAAAGTCCTACAACTCCTAAAGAAACTTACCACTTCTCAAAAATTGCCAAAAGCTACGAACTGCCAAAAAAGACAAGCCACATGGCTTTCCAATTTCCAATGCCTCAATTACACAAAATATTTAATTTAAATATCTTGGTAGGAAAATAATATCCATGCCTTAACCCAAGACACCAAATTTGATAATACCTTTGAACCAACGATGGATCTCATTTCTCTATTATGGGACAACATGACTAAAAATTTATAATATTACTATTTTTGGAAAACTTTGGAAAAAGGGCATGACGGAAAAATAGTTGCTAAATGTTAGTCCATGTAAAATTGTTATGATAACAAATAGAGTACTCAAAGGTGCCCTACAAATATCTTAAGACCCTCTTCACTACATCTGAATGTATTCATCCATGATTAGTCATGATATGACTAATGCCTCCCAGTGCTATGCTTTGTTCCTCTCAACACTGCCATTTAAATCAATTTTATTTTTGGACACCCATTCCATCCAGCAAGTAAATGTACTAAGTCTCATTTTTCATTTTTCTTTAATGCAACCATCTCATTTTTCATGGCCACTGTCTAAGACAGAATCATTCATACTCATAGCCTCCTTCATAGTCATATGCTTATCAATGTTAGCAATGAGGATTATGCATGTCTAGTTGTTGACTATGACAATTGCATACCTATTCTAGTGCTCATATGGTTTTGGGCTAATTACAAGAACTTGACCCTCATGATCCATCAATATCCCATTAGGTGTTTCTAAACTTGCTATCCTTATAAGCAAATTAGAGATTAAGGAATTGAGATGAATTAAAGTATACATCTTACTATAACATTTTGATTGGTCACATTCATTCCCATTAAAGATAATTCTCATAAAGCTCAAGCTTGATCCACTTGAATTTAACTACTAGGTTTTTTGAGGTTACACAAAGCTTAATACACTCATCAAATTGTGAGCATTAATTTTCTATACTCTGGCAATTAGATTTTGTACAACATTAGCATTAATTTTTCATTGTTTTTCTCAAAACTATGAAAATACTCTAATAAAATGTGAACTTATATGATTTCATCCATTTAAATTTTCATCTTTAATCTACTTGTAAGGATGGTAATATGTGCAAACACCTTATGGAACATTGATGGATCACTAGGCTGAAGTTCAATTATTAAACCCAAAAACAATATGGGAACTAACATGGCTATGGAATTTTATACAATAGTTTAATTAAAATAGCATGAAAATCATTATCATCATAGACATTGATGAACATCTTTTGATCCTCGAAGCTCAAAAAAATCAAGTCCCTAAGAGATTAAGTATGAGTTCATGAGAATGATGTAAAGCATGTGAATAGATTGTGACCTATCAACATGAACTAATATGATGTAGACTTTAATAAGCTAGTCTATCTTAATTCTCTAATCTCTAATCCTCTTGCAAGGACATCATTGTTCTCAAACACCTTATTAGATAATGATAGATTACTAACGTTAAGTTTTTCTAAAATGAGATACAAATAGTCTACATGATTCTAAAGTTGAGTACGAGTCTTTATCTCTTGAAAAATAAATGACTATAAAATTTTCATTCATGTTAAATAGTTTTTACCAACAACTCACGAAATGTGACAATAATTAGTGAAAAGAAGGAAAGGGTTAAAATTAAAATGTATAAATTTTTGAATCAATCCTAAACTACTTGAATTCAATAAGAAAAAGATACGAGTTTTAAATCAATAAGCAAATATGCAAACAATGGTAGAAATTTAAACCAATAAGATATATATATATATATATATATATGAAATGAGAAAAATATAAATTTGCAAGGACACAGATGAACTAATTTCACCATTACAAATTTATATAGAAGTGAATCCAACTCCAACAAGAACATTCAACACTTCTTATACACCAATTGGATCCAGAGACTTTAGCGCTGATTATTATGAAAAAGATTAAATTTTTTATATAAAACTGAGTTCGAAACTTATTACATCCTCAATTGATTCATTGATCTCTGATCAAGACAAACAGATTCTAATCTGTATTCTCTTTTGAAGGGTTAATTTGGGTATTCTGAACTGTATTCTCGTTTGCAGGGTTAATTTTGGCATTATGTACTGTATTCTCTTTTATAAGGTTAATTTTGGTATTCTGATCTGTATTCATTTTTATAGGGTTAGTCTTGGTATTCTAGTTTTTGATCTTCAGTAATCTTGGAACACACTCGTTCCAATATACGAATACCGTTCAAACAAACAAGTTTCCGTATACCAGTGCATCGCCTTTAAGCCGTGTATAGAAATGACGGTCAAAAGAGAAACAATCAATGTTCATGCACCGCCAGCTTTTACTAGTCGAATATTACCGTGAATGCATCGACTGACAGAAAGACCGTATGCTGCTTTTATAGATTCTGCCTTTCCCACTTCGTGTAGATCACCGGCAATATATACAGCTGTGTCGTTCATATGACTGCTGTCATTAAAACTATCGTCATAAGCATTTAGTAGCTCTAGCTTTGAACTGACAGATATCGAGATATTGATTGCCCTGTTTTAAGGCCTACCCGTATAGCTAACAAACTTATCGGAAAAAATGGCTTTACTACTTTAACCCACATAGACTAATTCCCTCCAAATTTTTAGGAATGAATCTGCACTGTGATTAATTTTTGTTTGCCTTTTGTTTATATTCTCGTAACCCAGATGTGGCCCCAAAACTCCGGTGCCCACATTCAGCTCTTGGGTCCCCATGTCCTATCGTGTACACTGCTAATTTTATAACATCCAAAATTCTCCATACCTCAAATCCAGCTTTTGGGTCCCTCATTGTGTCATGTTACTGCCTGAACTGCTTCCAAATTCCCCATACCCAAATGCAGATTTTGGGTCCCATCGCCTATTTTGGATTTCCCCCACTGTGTACTGCAATTCTTCGAATACCCAAGTTCAGCTTCTGTGTACCACTGTATATGCTGCATTTTCTTTAAATACCCAAATTCAGCTTCTGGGTCTTCACTGTATATACTGTATCTCTTGGGGTCCCCCACCATGTCATGCATTTCTTTTAGGTGTGTGTGATGTATGAAGGTAGTCGGTTTGATAACAACTTAAAGTTGGACAGTTTGAATGAGCTTTTGAAGAGGCGTGTGTAGTGTATGAAGGTAGTCGATTTGATAACAACTTAAAGTTGTACAGTTTGAATGAGCTTTTGAAGAGGCAAATCTTCACAAAACAAGTTTCTTACTCACATTCGTAACAGAAGAGCCAACACGAAAAAGAATTCGAAAACAAGTTAATTTGATGTCTCCTGGACCCTTAGACCACTGGATCACGTGAACGTCATTAAAATTCCTTCCTTCATTCATTCATCCAGTTATTTATTGTGTTTCTAAGTCTCACTGGCCATCTTCTCTTCTACAGCACTTCTGTACATAACCCATTGTCTGATGCTGAAATAGGTTTAACATTGTTCCATCAATGGATAGATTTGATACCTTCCTTAGGTATCATAGGCTATATCTTCCTCTTCATAAAAGATTTTTCCACTTAACTTCAAAAGCATGGGCTAAAACTTCTGAATGATCAGGAAAACAGATACAGTACTTGAAGCATTCTAACCCAAAAAATAAACTGATGTTCAGTAATCCTTGTCAGAAGAGATGTCATGTTGTAGTTTATTATCCAGGTGACCTTCTAAACAGCCCTACATCATGTGGGCTGTGATAGTCAGCCTACATCCTCCTAGACAATCCCATTTTTGTACACCTAAGCTCTCAAATATTCTGATGTTGGATCACAGAGTGTGATCTGAAATATTGATACAAAAAACACAATCAAATTCAGAAACTGCAACAAGAAACATTATGGATTGTGGAAAACCGATATCATTAGTCAACCGACATTACAAAATCCTTTGGCAGAGAACTAAACTACATCAGTGGTGCACATGCTTTACTTTAAAAACATAGAAATGGATTGGTGGCGTTTCATTTCAAGATTCACTACATGGGTAAGTATTCCCTGATTAATCTTTCCATAAATCATAAATCCTTTTATAACTAAAAGAAGCAGCCTCCCTATTACCTTAACAGGTGTCCTTTACAGAAAAAAAAAGGTTCTACTGTTCGGATTTGATTCTAACACAGGACAATAAGATAATAACATAGATAATTGCTATATATATATATGTCGGTAAAATAAACCCAAATAAAACAAAATGATAATGCTAACCCTATCAAACAGCATTTGCTCCCACCGTAAATCAATTAATTTTAGATTTCGCTCCAAACTTACCTGCCTGACTACATAAATTTTACATAATGTTTTGCTCCAATACCGGGCAAGCACTAAGAAGTAAGAACATCCATCCCTTTGAAATAATTGAAAGCAAAACCATAAAGCTGAAACGAATGCAAGAAAATTATTTCATTTGTTCGACGGCCTGAACAAGTAACAGAACTTTGAAATACAATAGAGAGATCAAAAACAATGAGAATTTTTTAATTAAATTACGAATTCCAATATATGTCATATTGCAGTATATACATTAAGAAATTCCTAGCTAAACCTTCTATCTGTTCTACTGTCTCTCACCCTCTCTATACATGGCATAACATTCTCGATTGCCCCACAAACTCATACAACAATTTATAACTTTTTTGTGAGAGTAACTGAACAGAAAATATTGCCAAAGTGATTAGAACTGATAGCCAATGTGGAATAGGTATAAAAAACTCGAAATGCAAATGCACTTGATTGAGATAATCTTCCTCTATGATCTCCTGCTTTTCTTTTATCACCATCAGGACTACACAGAAACATAATAGGGAAAATTCGGCCTCAAAGGCAAATGGAATGAGGCCGCAAAGAATCTGAGAAAAATCCAAGAATTACTCTTCCTAATGGAATAAATCCACTTTATTTGTATGTAGGTGTGTCAGAAGTGAATGGGTGAAATGCTATGGGAATGGTTGTAGATAAGACTGCATCTTCCTAGATATAATACTTCACCGAATTCTCCAGAACTTGCTGACTTGGGCAAAGAATTTCTTTGACTTTGACACCATTCTTGTAAATCTTGATTGTGGGTACAAAATTTATGCTCTCTGACTTTGCCGATGTCGGGTTATCTTCAATGTCCACCTTCAACAGTTATACAGAAAAACATGTTACAGAACGAAAAAAAAACATATTGAACTTAAGAAACTCTAGACTTTCATTGCATATTTGTTATAGTTGCTACGAATTCGCTGGGATGATGGGAGAAGGGGTTTATAGCTAGCAGCCCCACCTCACTTCCTATCTCTCACTAATTAGTAAGAATTTAATGCTAGTTTTTCAGTGTGGTTTACCTTAAGAAAGTTGACAGATGGGTATCTTCCACATAGTTGATCAATAAATGGCAAGATCTTCTTGCATTGATCATTTGATCTTGATTTGAAAAGAACAACTGCCAGACCTGTACAGCCAGATGTTAAAATTAAGTTAACCAACATGCTACTCCTGGTTACGAGAAATCATCAAGTGCCATTAATCTAGGATAGTAACTTCAATGATTTGGTGGATTGTAGTGCTAACTGACCCGGTGAGCTAATGGCTTCTTTGTATTGATCATTATTGTAAACAACCTCAACTTCTCCTCCAAACTTCATATTGTATATCTGCTCACCACGAGACTTCTTCAGCGCCACTTGAACATAAAAGAGAGACTGAGCGACTTCTTTATCACCCGGTACTTCCCTCCTAAGAATTTCATAGTCCCTTAGAGCTTCTTCCCAGCGCTCCAGCTGTCAACCATCATATATGTATATTTATAAGGATAAAAAAAAACAATAGCATGCACACAAACACACAGGGTTCCATATATGTCAATCAAACTACATAAAGACACAAAGATTAACGAAAATGTTTAGAATTATCATGCACCTCTGTATTTGATGCAGCCCGTCTAAGAAGAGCCTTGGTATAGTTGGGTTGAATGCTCAGGGCTAGATTACAATCTTCAACTGACATCTCCCATTGGCCAAGTTTTGATCTGCAGGCTGCCCGGTTGCAAAACAAAACTGCATTCAAGGGATCATGTTCAAGCCCTTCCCCATATGCTGCACATGCTTCTAAATACTTGCCAGTTTTGAAGAGCTCATTTCCAGTTAAACGTGCATTAGCCACAGCTTTGGCCCTTCTGAGTAATGAAGACACTTCATGATTGCATGAATCTAATTGAGCTGCTTTTTCAGCAGCTGGAACTGCATTGTCAAACCTGGTATAAAATATCAATTTTTTGGTTAGCCATTAAATAATTCCTTCAATTGACAGCTCCCATTTCCGATTTATAGTTCCCATGTTTTCTTTTGTAATAGTTTCTTCAATTGGAAAGCAAGCAACCAAATGTTAATTACCTTCCCAAGGCCATGTCCACCTGAGTTCGCACCATAAGAACATAAGCATCACCTATGATACCATGGAACCGAGTGGATGAAGCAACACTTGCAGCCTTATCTGCACTTGTTAGAACTGCATCTGCCTCATCTAATCTATTTAGCTTCAACAATGCTTCTGCTTTAGATGCAAATACCTGCAATCAAAGCCAGTGGAAGAATAATATATTATGGATGAGTCTCTTTTAAAGCAACTACGTAAATGTCTAAAGTTAACAACAAAAATTGGGTCAGTGTCGAGAAAACTTCAAGGATATGGGGAAATGCTACAGCTAAAACAATTGTTTGCAACTACGAAAAAGGCATAAAAGACAATAGTAACCAAAAAGACAAGAAGATCCAATTCCACACTGATCAGACAAATGTATCTTAGCAGTAGCATAACTAGTGGTTGCTTGACAGCATACATCTTCCCCCTGATTGAGAAAGCTTTATATGCACAAAATGCCTGAAACTTTTCCTTGGATCACAATTGGTGTCAAAGGGGATTGCTAGACATAATAATTTGTAGCAGTTCATAAATTTTATCAATGAAGATCTTTACTGATCACAAATGTTATCAATGAGGATTACTAGCTGATCACTTTCCTCAGATAGCAGCTGCTATCAATGTGGATTGTTACACAACATAGATACTTTCCTGTTATTGCTATCAATGTAGAATGTGAAACAAAAATTCTACAAATATAACTTTAAACCTTCGAAATGCAAGCACACCTGTGGTGAAGAGTCGGCACCAGCCACAATTGCTGCGTCGCTGTCCCTCAATACAGTCTTCCAATCTCCAATCTTCCGAGCTTCTGCCAGCTTTGTCAAATATTTCTCCACATTTTGCACTCTCTGAATATCAGCCCTATCTGACTGCTGTCCCGCAAGATTGAATTGCCTTTTGGCATTTTCTACTTGCCCTAATCTGCAATATTTATTTTTACCATCAATCAGAACGCCAGCAGCATTTTCCATGTGCCCTACAAATAAAAATTATAAAATGCAAAACTGCAAGGAGAGTAACTTACTTGAGATAGAGAGATCCAAGTCTTTGATGAGCCCGACCATAGGATGGATCCAATCTGATCGCATCCAGGCATTCTTGCACTGCCTCTGCATATCTACCTAGGGCGGTGAGTGCGGCAGCTCTATTACTTCTATAGGAAGCATTCCCAGGTGATAAGCATATAGCCCTGTCATACAGAGAAAGTGCCTCAGCAAAATGCCCCTTCTTGTATTGATCATTCCCTGAATTCTTCACATCCTCTGGATCTGTACTTGCCATAGCTCGTTTCAACAACATCGATTCTCCTACAAAATGGATGTTGCCAGTTACAACTGAATCAGATTTACCATTTCCTTTCACAACGCTTCCGTGGCCATAGTTGACATTTCCAGATCCCAAAACATGATGTGGAAGACCACCATCTCCCTTGGCATTTCCCTTGGAAACATTGTTATTCGCATTGGCATTGTTGAGAATTTTGCCACTGGTAAAAATGTTTCCAAGGTTGCCATTTGGGAAAATATTTCCACTGGGAATGGCAGCACTGCCACTGTTAACACTGGCATTGGCAGACCCAACTGTTCCTCTAGTAGAAGCTAATCCAGTATTGATTATGTTACCTGTTGCAAGCTGAGGTCCAGAAAATGGCCTGGAATTGACGGTTGTGCCATTACTTAGCTCTCCAGACGATCTGGAGGATGAACCACTGTAAGAGTTGCCCCTCGAATGGCCCGGTTTCTTAGCATTTCCTAAACTTCCAGTGACCATCCCACCGCCACTGATGTTATTATTGGCACAATCCTTGCTATCTCCAGTTGGGCTGCCAAGTGTTTTGGGATTCAGAACATTGACTACTCTAAGAGATCTGCCACCTCTTCTCACGCTTTCGGCAGTTGGGCTTCCGCCACTTGAGCTTCCCCCACTGGAAACAGAACCTACACTGAGCTCACCTGAATGACTACTGCTTTGATGTTGATGATGATGATGATTAGCCCCCGCTTTCAGGGCTCCTCCTTCAATAGGGCTACTTCCGGCATTTCCTCCACTTTTGGTGGCACCGCCACCAGACACAGAGCCACTCGAACTGCTAGAACTGCTTGCACCATCTGACGATTTTCTGCCTAACATCCCGCTTCCATAAATAGGACTGCCCTTCACAGGAGTAGACCCCAAATTTGAAGCATCCGGAAGTTTTGAGTCCACATTATTGTTGCCCACTTTAATAGGAGTGCCCTTCTGCGGAGAGTAGGACTCTAAATTTGGAGAATCCACCAATTTTGAATCCGTGCAGTGCTTGTTTTCCTTCTTACGAGTCACCACCTCACCCATTGTCATAGATCCAAAACTTTTCTCAATCCCCAAACCATTGTAGTTCTTCACAATATTCTGCCCTCCGCCATTTCTATACGCGTTGCCCTCAGTGTCTTTGCCATAACCCAAGTCTTTACCATTGTCTACCCAATACAGAGGCCCCCTTTCATCCTTGAATGTGTCCGTATTGTTGTAGCTTCCTGCATTGTACTTTTGCCAGGTCGGAGATTGACCCTGGTCCATGTTGGGCTTGGATCCAAAAATCTTTCCGCTAAAAACCCCTCCATACAAATCAAAACCAGTCCCGGTATTCTTTTTCTTAGAATCAGCTTGACAGTGTCCCATGATGGGCTTCATAGATCAGACCCAAAATCCTAAATAGGGCAAGATGTGGGATGTTAAACCGTATGGGAACCAGAAAAAAAAAACAATTAAAATATAAGGTACCCAATGCTCAAGACTGCAATCAATTGTGGCCGTGGGGAATATGAGAGATAACTTATGAATCTATGAACTAATACCAATCATAACCACAGGATTCTGTAATCAATGCAAAATTAACATACAGTGGAGATCGAAATCAGAGTGTGCTAAGAATTGCAATTGCAGTGCAGAGATTTCTGTCAGGGAAACCCCCGAAACAAAATCACCTTTTTAAGAAAATAGATGAACAACAACAATGGGATAATGGTGATTCATCCGCATACAGGGTCCAGAAAAACAAAGAGCACCATAATATCTCGTGATGTATGCCTCTCCTGATTCTGAGGCCGCTACTGATGACGATAATGATGATGCTGATGCCATCCAATATAATGACATTAAACAGCACCAGCAGCAGCAACGACCAAGAAAAGGAAATCAGTGGACACAAGCAAGGAATGAAACGAACATGGCCCAAAAGCAAAAGCAGGGAAGAAACATGTGCATAGGAGATTGAAAGATTGAGACTTGATCTGCAGTCACCACACCAGGAGTCTGCCAACACTTTCACCTGAGATATGATGCTCCTGCATCAATTTCCGCCACTCCTTTTTCCTCCTTTTTCACAGCCAATGGTGCTTCCTCTTCAAGCCTAACCAAACTAGGCAGTAGTAGTAGATTGGAGCCTGTAAAGCTTCTCCCAGACACTCTCAACACTAACAATCATACGCCAGATTATAATAATAATAAACTCACAAGTACCATCTCTGTGGATCAATGACTTGCTTGAATTGCAAGTCTGGGCCTCCTAGAGAAATGAGCCTGAGCCCCTGCGATCTTTCTTCTTTCCTCTTCCTCCCTTGTGGGGATCAAGATCAAGATCAAGCACACACTTGCAAGGGGGGTAAGTAATAAGTATACCCACAATCCCCCTGGCCGTTGTTGAGGCCCTCTCTGCCCTCACAACTAGGTATTCTTCAATCCCCCGCATCCTTCATATCCTTTGTGCAATTACCCACCACAAAAATTACACTAAAAACATCAAATGAACCCATTTGTCAAGTGTAATTATTTGGGATTGAGATCTATTATTATGAGCATTATTAGATGATGACAATGAAGATGATGTTAGGACATGCATGAGCATGTGAGGGGAGAAGAAGGGGCATGTGACAGGTGCAAGCTGGCCATGTGCAAAGTGCCATTACACTAGTCCTCCAACACCTTGGGCTTGGGCCCCTCTCAATGTGAGTCCCCCCCCCCCCCTTTNATGAGCATGTGAGGGGAGAAGAAGGGGCATGTGACAGGTGCAAGCTGGCCATGTGCAAAGTGCCATTACACTAGTCCTCCAACACCTTGGGCTTGGGCCCCTCTCAATGTGAGTCCCCCCCCCCACCTTTGAGCCCCAACACCACCAATTAATCTCTAGCCTTACATCCTCTTAATTCTATTTTCTACCTCTTTTTACACCTTGTCTGCCACGTCACCTCCACCTAACAATTTGACTGCCATTAATGGCATCACCCATGAAATTAACTAGGCAAAGGCCTCTCATGATCATATTATATTCCATCATGATGCCTCATTTTTTGAGCTATTTTTGCTTGATTGTGGGAATCTAAGACTAAGCAAGTTACAAGGGGGTCCTTGTAACTTTAAAGCCTAAATTTTGGTCTAGATTATATGAAATGGGAGGAGGCTTGATTAGCAAGCACCGTGGATTCTTCCAACACAACACCCACTTTGCACTTTTCTTTAGGTTGTGGGAGTCCATGCTTATTAATGATGGAAAGCCTGGTGTTAGCAACAGCATATATGTATTTTTGTTCCTTCCCTACAATGTATGGTATGTACAGCTGTGGGACAACCCAACAACAAAGTACATTCATGAATGATCAATAAACCCAAAAGTGCTTTCACGCCCATTTTTCAATCTTTCGAAACTTGTTAAAAACTGTTTTTTAATTAGGATGGACTGGTATTCAATCGACCTTCTTGATTAACTCGTATGCTCTGGTTACCTTCTCCCAAGTAGAGCATTTTAAGCTTTGTATGTTGGCGTTTCCTTATCTTAAAAAAATCTCTTATGCTTAGTTCCATCTTCTTCTTTCTTATTTTAATTCATAATAATTTATATAGGTTAAAAATTATATAGTAATAAGAGTTGCATATATTTCTATGATAGAAATTTATGAGTTTTATGTTGGACATTTCACACCTCAAAAAATTCTTAACTTAAAAATGAATATTTTTGTGAACTTCAAGTTTGGAAGGGTGATTCAAAAATAGGAATATAATTGTAATTCATTCATTATTTTAATTTAATTATTACTTTTTAAGTCTGTTTACAATTGTAAGCCTCTTCGACACAATCCTTTTAGGTTATGCTAAGAAGCTATATAATTATCTTCACTCTTTTACCTCAATTATTACCTTTTTAGTGCTAAGAAGCTATGTAATTATTTTCACTCTTTTAACTCAATTTTACATTTTTAGTCCGTGGATAATTGCCTCCAGGATAGTAGCTTTTGCATAATCCCTTTGGGGTGGCCTAGTGAAAAATTATGTAATTGTGTTCACTCTTTTAACTCAATTATTACCTTTTTAGTCTGTAGTTGCCTTATAGAATAGCCACTATGTAATTATGTTCACTCTTTTAACTCAGTTATTACCTTTTTAGTCCATTGAGTATTGCCTCGTTGGATAACAATTTTTTCAAGATAGCAACTTTTCCATAATCCCTTTGGGGTAGCCCTAAGAAACTATGTAATTATTTTCACTATTTTAACTCAATTATTACATTTTTAGTCCCTCCATAATTGCCCCCTGAATAATAGCTTTTGCATAATCCCTTTCGGGTAGCGTGCTAAAAAAATTATATAATTATTTTCACTTTTTTAATTCAATTGTTATGTTTTAGTCCCATGATCTCGTGGACGTCATTAAAATTATTCAATTTGCCAAATCCCTTTGGGATAGCGTGCTAAGAAACTAGATAATTATTTTCCTCTTAAAAGGGGTCGGAATTTTGGGGTCATCGGGGAAAAAAATCTTTATTTCTTATTCCACATTTATTATGAATGCAATACATTTATTTTTTGAAATTTGGTTTTGTCTTTTTATCATATGTATTAATCAATTAAGGGAAAAATTTAAACATTTTGTATTAATATTTAATTAAATATTCAATATTCAATTTAAATTAAAGTGTAGAGTTCAATATAGAATATATTATGCATAATGTTAATATAAAATGTAAAAATATAAAATATAAAATATAAAATTTGAGATTTAATGTCAAATATAAATGATAATAATATTTTTTATAATTAATAATTATTTTAAGAAAAAGGAACAGATTTCATGGCCTTGAGTCAATTTCTACATTAGTTGTGACCAAAATAGTGTTGAATGTCTTATGCCCATCCATTTTTTAACAATTATTTTTTGTTAAAAAAATAACATTTTGGTTAATTTTGGTTAATTTCTGAAAACCATTGTCTCATTTGTTCCAACTTAATTTAGTACTTAGGGAAGTTGTTGTAGAGGTACAGTATGAGGTTTTTCCCCTCCAATGCTTCAAATGTGGGAGTATTGGCCATATAGTGAGGCAGTGTGTGGCTAGCACACTTGCTCCTTCTTTGACCACTCTTAATTATGATTTGACAAAACATTTGGTAAAGAATAACTCAAAAAATCAAATTTTAGAGACTAATTCAAAGATTAAGCAACTGGAGGATATAGAGATTAATGGACATAAACATATTGAGGCTCTTCAAGAAATAGAGAATATGGTTGATACTCTATTGGAGGCTAATCATAGGCCATCATCTCCAGTATTTGATGCCCATCACAAGGTGGATAAGGATGGTAGTAAGGTTGACTATGCAAAAATGGAGAATTCTTGGAGCATATTTATTGAAAGGGCTAAGAATTTGGAAAACAAACCTATTATTAGTATGGAAGTTGGGGGTCATAATGCAAAAGGAAGAAAATCATAAATTGTTAAAGAAAAATTTCAAGCTTTGGAGAATTTGGAGAGTGGCACTAAGAAATTTTGGAAGAGTTTTGTGAAACCTGGAGGTCAACACCTCCCTGTCAAAAAATAATTTATGAAGATTATGAGTTAAAACATTAGGGGAATTGATTTGAAATTAAGGAAGAAGAAACTAATGGTTATCAAACTAGATATGAACATAGGGTGCCTTGAAATTTTTTGATTAAAGTTATGAGTTGATTTGGCTTCTCAAAGGACTAGTGTGATTGGGTTTATAGCTACATTTCTTCAGTCTCATTTTCCATTCTTGTTAATGGTCTTGCTTCAAATTCCTTTGAAGCCAAGTTAGGGCTCAGGTAGGGTGATTGACTGGTCTCCATTCTATGCCACCAATTGGTGTAGACAACTCAATGTACACTTCCCTAACAAAGCAACTAATCCCCAATTAGGTAACATATTATTGTAAGGGGGCTCATTTAATTATCAACTAGGGATATATGTACGTAGATGATATATATTTACACTATATGTGCAAAAAAGAGTTCCTAGACTTCTATTAAATTCATGAAAATAATTATTCTAGAGCATTAATTAAACACACAACAATAATCCTAACAGGAATCCAATTTACACAGTAGTGGATGTGAGTGAAGTAATACAACAGTGGATGTGTGTTAACAAATTTATGAATTAGCAACAATCTAACTATAAATGGAATGCATGCACTTATTAAATATAATCGAAAGAATTAAAGTAACAAAATGTAATCTAAAGATATACCGACTTGATTAGCTATTAATTGTTAGCTATATGCTAAATATTGTCATTGAAGTCAACAAATGGCTACATTGTTGTCAACCTTCTATGGTTGAGAAGTTGTTGTGATTGAGAATGTGTATGGATTACATTTGATGAAGAGTTGTGCTATGCAGGAAAGAGTATATGATGATTTAACTTGCATGAAAGAATTGTTGGCATTGGTTTGTCATTGATGTCAACAAAGATGATTTGAAGTTGTAGATGTTGTGATGTCAATAGAGACGATGTAGATTTGTAGATGTGTTTTATGTGTTGGCAACAAATCCATTGCACATAAAATTAGACAACATAGTGTATATCTATGGATTCACAACCACAATTTGATTGTCAAACTCTTTGCTAATGCAACAAGGATGGTTAGCGTACAATGTCTTACGATTTGCAATATGTGGTTAAGGATCTAAAAACCTAGTATTCTAATTGATAAAATATTAAACCCTAAGAGTCATCAATTAAAGTTTAATGATAGTTCATATTTTTTTATAATTCAAAGGTGACTTGTTATCATTGGTGGAAGGTCACTTAACTGACATATTTAGTCATTGTTTACATTGTGAGACTAGCTCCTCAACCTCATGGGAATTGACTATACCAAGTTACTATTTAAAAATGGGTGCCAAGTGTTATATCAATGATCTCTCTTTAAACTCTTGATGGTGGGATACGACAGATCTATGGTCATGATTCAAACCCTTGAACAAATATTTCTAGGTGGTTCTACATTGGCGGACAGTTACCTGTTACTTCCTTGTGTAACTGATGTAAACTACTTCTTCTAACTATTTTTGTTGACGATGAAGGGGTTGGTTTAGGCTATTCATTTTCTTAGTGGTTTGGTTGTTTATATTGAGAATATCTGCATAGATATATTAGTGTAGAATGCAGAGAAAAATTGTGGTGAGTATATTAGATATCTATGATGCAACAATATGTAGATTGAACAAGTTTTGAGAGGATGAATAAAATTCAAGATATCTTTGTGTGTAATAAAAAAGTAGGTTTTCTTTTAAAAGATAAAATATAGTAGATATCATGATACTGTGAGATATTGATTATTGGGGAAGAATGATTGTAAACTAGCAACAAAGCAAAAGAATATTTGAAAGCCTCTTTGTGCAATGACTCTGAAGATGGTATTTTGAAAGACATAGATTGTTGTAAAAGGAAGGTCACTAGTTATCAATGATTATAACTTTCTTAAATCAGTTTTAATATTGCTCTATATTGCAAGTGTTCTTAAGGCCATATTTATAGAAAAGTGTGATTGGTATTTTTCATAGCTTTAGACAAGTCTTTGTTACAAATTACAAAGATTGATGTGCAAAGTTTTTATTGTATATTTATTTCATATTGTAGGGTGTTAAATTTTATCCATACATATTGTGTAAAAATGAATTAAGGTGATAAGTAATTTGTATAGAAAACAAAGAAACCCTCTGGATTGTAATTCAATTTCTTCTAAGGTTGATGTAAAAGGATGTATGTGACTCTTCAGTGAGAAGGTATTTTATTGCGAGTGAAGCATACATTGTATTACTAGTGAGGTTTTTCCAATGATGTTAGAATAACTGAGAGGGGGGTGAATCATTGGCCTTAAAATAATTCCAAAAATCCAACAAAACTTATATCTCAAATATAATATCCTCTAGTTATCTTTCAATCCATCAAGATGTATGCCTTAAATAGATTTATCAAATATAATCTGCTCGGTAAGATATGTTATTTATCTTTTCTAGACTCTACCGAATAGCAGTAAATAAACTTAGTGTTAACCGACCAATCCAGTTTCAATAATGTGTAAATCAAAATATCAAAGCAATAAACCATATACACATTTGACACGTAGATTTTAACGTGGAAACCATATTAAGAGAAAAACCACTTGGGACCAGTAACCCAAAATTTTCACTCTTCTGAAGTGAGCTTGGTGAAGAGCCAACCTTGTTAAAGGTTACAAACACACTGTTAAGTGCGACCTTGTTAGAGGATTTAAAGCTAGCAGTTTGTCTTTTGACCTAGCATTCACTATGTTGTCAACAAGAAAACCTTTTGATACTCTTGAGTATCTCAATACATTAAGGACTGTTAAATCCCATTCAATTAAGAGATTTTATGAATCAATGGTTAAACTGATACAATAAATGATCTGTTCAATAATACAAATTTAACTTGTAGATTTTTAGATCTATTGTTATTCCAATAATACCTCTCTGATCAATGTTCACTTCAGTTTCTTTGTTCCCTTCTTTGTTCATCTCGGTGAATGTTATGTCCTTTGTTGCTCAGTTGTCTACAAAATTCCTTGGCTTTGTCCTTCAGCCTGTATAATTAGATCTGTATGAAGAGTTCAATCTTCACCAGAATATATTCAACATTCCTCTCTCTGCTAATGAATTCCTTGTCTCTTTATATAGACATGATTAGCACCTCAATCTTCCTTGTTTTTGTCGTAGATCACTTCTTGATTCGTAAAACTCGCCATGCTTGCTTTATCTCGCAAAGCTCTGCTTTAGTTTTATTCTGTAGATCTCTCCTTGATAAATACGCTCTAAATATCTTCCATGCTTTAGTTTAACTGATCGTTAAGAATAAATCAATCAATCAGTCAAACTCTAAATATAGCTCTCACCAGCTAAGTAGTTTTTGTCGTTCTTGAACTTCAGTTCTGCTTGTTCATCAACTCTAGATAGCTTGGTAGCCACTTCAGTTATGCTCGGTAACAACTCTAGTTTATTGCGGTACTCGGTATACACTGTGAACTTCTCGGTTACTATTGTTCTTGGTTTACTCTGTTCGTCGGTGTTTACTATCACTCGGTGTATTCAGCCCTTTTATGTTTTACCGATAACATAAACTTTGTCTCTTGAGATCTTCAAGGTTATGACCAATATGTATATGATTAATCATATCATATCAAGTTGACATCAATGACAATACAATACATTAACTGATTTAATGTCTTGCATTCACTTTTGCATCTCGGTGATCATCAACTTATCATCTTCAAACATTCAATCAGTTATAGTTCATCAATCTCTCCCTTTGGCATTGATGGCAACATACTATGAAATATGCAGATGAAGATATGCCATAACATACCAATCTTATTTTTCTATAACCAATTCAAATATATGATTCTTGGTAAGGTCTTCTAGCTTAGATTTGATTCTTGTGGTGTGCTATCCCTTTCTTCATTCCCTTCAATGGATAGGTGTAGCAATTCTATTTTTTTATTATGTTTCTTTCTTTCTTGTAGAATCTCTTCTCCCATTTTTGGATAGATATGCAGTGTTAATTCTTTTCAATTCTCTCCCTTTGATGGATGGTTATTGAATCCTTGAATATCTTTCTCCCTTTGGATTGTAGAAGCTCTTCTCCCTGATGTATATTTCATTGATTCTTCCTCTCCCTTTGACATTAATGCCAAAACAAAAAATCAACTCTGTAGTAGCCAACAATATCTTTGGTGTTCGGTGTAGATAAGTACCTTCAGTGTACTGATATATCATTTCAGTCTATATCTTAGCTTGCATCAACATGATTGATCTTCTGATAATGTGTAGGTTAATGCAGCCTTCAAGTCAGCTTAGTGACCAGTAGACAAGGGTCGAACCCCTAGTTTATTCCTCAGGTACTCAAAAGTATCTTTTGGCAATGGTTTGGTGAATATGTCTACTAGTTGTTCTTTAGATTGTACATATTCTAGTATCACATGTTTCTCTTGTACTTTTTCCCTCAGGTAATGATACTAATAGATATTGCTTTATTTTAGCATGCATCACAGGGTTCTTTGAAATATTGATAGCACTAGTATTATCACAATAGATAATTATTGGGTCAAGAATTTCTTCATTCATGCCTTTCAATAATTATTTGATCCATGCAATGTTAGAACAATTTATAGCAGTAGCTACATATTTTTCTTCTGCAATTGACTGAGATATGCATCCTTGCTTTTTACTTATCCATGTGACAAGTCTATCACCCATAAAGAATTCTCCTCCTGTTATGCTCTTTCTATCATCTAAGTTTCTAGCCCAATTAGCATCAGTATAAACTTGTTGCTCAAATTTTCCATCTTTATTTTACCGCAAACCATAGTCTTCAATATTCTTCAGATATATCGAAATTCTTTTAACAACAATCATGTGTGATTCCTTAGGATTAGTAGAGAATCTTGCAACTATATCAACTGCATGTGCTATATCTGGTCTAGTGTGTACAACATACATTAGTTTGCCAATCATAGATCGATATAAGGTCTGATTTACCTCAACTGTCTTGTCTTCCTTTGTCAATTTGCATCTGATTGCCATAGGTGTTCCGACTGGTTTTGAGTCCTCCATTTTGAATATCTTCAGAACTTCTTTGATGTATTTGTATTGTGTGAAGTAGATTCCTTCATCTTGTTGTAGAAATTGTAGGCCAAGAAAAAATATGATCTCTCCAAACATTGACATTTCAAATTCTTTGCTCATTTCATCAGTAAATGACTTGCATAGCATATCATTACCTCCAAATATGAAATCATCAACAAACATCTCAGCAATCAAAACTTTATCATCAGTGTCTCCTTTCAAATATAGATTATTGTTGTCACTTGTTCTAACAAATCCAATACTAATGAGATAAGTGTTAAGTCTTTCATACCATGCTCTCGGTGCTTGTTTTAATCCATACAAGGCTTTGTGTAGTCTACAAACCATGTTCCTCTTGTTAGGATTAACAAACCCTTCAGGTTGTTTAATGTATACCTCCTCTTCTAGTATTCCATTTAGAAATGCAAATTGACATCCATTTGGTATACTTTGAATCCTTTAAAAGCATCATAAGCATGTAGAATTCTTACTCCTTCTAGTCTAGCAACGGGTGCAAAGGTTTCTCCATAATCAATACCTTCTTCTTGTGCATACCCTTTGCATACCGGTCTTGCTTTGTTTCTTTTGACTTCTCCATTCTCATTGAGTTTGTTTCTGAATATCCATTTGGTACCAATGACATTTTTGTCACTCAGTCTAGGTATTAATGTCCATATTTTATTCTTCTCAATCTGTTCAATCTCTTCATTCATTGCACTAACCCATTATTGATTCTCAAGTGTAGAATTAACAGATTTAGGCTCAAAATCACAAATCAAACATCTAGTGTTGAGATACTTACTTCTTGTTCTCATTCCATTTCTTTTGTCTCCAATGATTTGGTCCTTTGGATGGTGTCTTCTGACATATTTAGAAAGTACAGGTTCAGATCTTTGTTCTTCATTCTGATTCTCATCTTGATCTTCATTATCACTTGGTTCAGCATTGTGAGCATTTTCTTGATTCTCGGTGTGTGCAACCTGTTGCTCAGTTGTATTGTTTTGTCACTCTGGTAATGTGTCAGGTTCTTCAATGTAGACAAATATTTTGTAATCTTCTGGTTCCTTTCTTCTTTCCTCATCATTTTTCTTAGCAAATTCATCCACTTTAATATTTGCACTCTCAATGATTTTGTTAGAATATTTGTTTAGACATTTATAAGATTTTCTTTTAGTAGAATATCCTAGAAATATTCCTTCATCACTTTTAGAGTCAAGTTTCCCATTTCTATCATCTTTCAGTATACAACATTGACTTCCTAAAATTCATAAGTAACTCACATATGGTGTGTATCCATACCATAGCTCATAAGGTGTCTTATTGGTGTCTTTCTTCAATTGAACTCGGTTTAGTGTATAGACAGCAGTACTTATAGCTTCTCTCCAGAATATTTGTGTGTTGCCTTTCTCAATCATCAGTGTTCTAGCAAAATCAACAATTGATCTATTCCTCCTTTCAGCAATCCCATTTTGTTGTGGTGTTCTTGGTGCAGAAACCTGTCTTGTTATTCCATGCTCATTACAAAAGTTAGTGAATTCATCATAAATAAATTCTTCTCTATTTGATCTTAAACATTTTAGTTCTTTTCCACTTTGTTTTTCAACTTTAGCTTTATACCATTTCAACATCTTAAATGCTTCATATTTCTCTTTTAAGAACATGACAGTCATCATCCTAGAATAGTCATCAACAAATAGAATGAAGTATCTATCACCATAATAGCTCTTTTCTCTCATTGGTCCACATAAGTCAGTATGGACTAACTCTAGAATAGCATTAGATGTGTAGGTTTTGCTCTTGAAACTAGACTTTTTCATTTTTCCTATTTGACAATTCTTGCACATAACATGGTCGGGGTTTGAAATACTCAGTAAGCCTCTTACTTTTCTTTTCTTAGGTATCTTAACCATGTTGTCAAATTTCACATGACATACCCTTTTATGCCACAACCAAATTTCTTCATTTCTAGCCAATAAACAAGTGGTCTCAATATCATCAAGATAGAATAGATTTCCTTTTGTTTGTTCACCAGTACCGATCAACTTTCCTTTCATTATAGTTCATTGTCTTTTTGTTCTCAAATGCAACTCAGTGTCATGTGTTATTCAGCTGTGAAACACTCAATAGATTATAGGTAAGTCCTTTCACCCAATATGCATTTTCACATTTGATCAGATTATTCAACATGATGGTACATTTTCCTTCAACTAGGCAAGGTGAGTCATTACCCATCCTAACTGATCCACCATTATAATATTCAAAAGTTTCAAATTTTTCTTTATCACCAATCATGTGATGAGTACATCAACTATCAATAATCCAGAAATCATTTTTTCTAACTTTAGATATGAGTTTTGTTTCAACATACCTTTCTTCTTTGTCTAAGTCATCCTTCATAGCAACAAATACTACCTCAACATCTTCATCAGAATCAGTGTCAAATTTTTCATCTTTGTTCTCAACCAGGTAACAATCCTTCTTTCCTTTGTCCTTGTAATCTTGGTTATCTCTTCTGTCAGAGTGTTTATTGCTTTTGTAGTCTCAGTCATCACTTCTTTCATACTTCTTTTCATAAGATCTTTCATTGTTTCTTTCATCCTTTCACTTGTTAGTTCATCTAGTAGCAAAATGACCAATTTCTTTGCAATTAAAATAGACCAATGGTAATTTGCCTTTATATATTCCTTTACCTCTATGTAATCTCCTAGACATTAGTGCTTCAAGTTCATCAAGTTCTTGTTCATCACTATCATTGTCACTATCATTTCTCATAGTGTGTTTGTGACTAGGTTTGCTTATTTTCAGAGAAGATTTGAATGCAGACTCAATAGTTGGTAAGATACTGTTGTCATAGTCATTCATCTAAAATGAAATAAGTCTACCAATCAAACTATCAAGAGTAACATTGTTATTTTCTACTGCTCTTATTTCTTGAATTGCAGATACTCTAATAGCATAAACAGACAATAATGTTCTCAAAATTTTACTTACAATTGTTTTTTCCTCAAGTACTCCTCCTACTCCATGGATAACATTAACAACTTATTTGATTCTGCTACTGTACTGAGTGATGTTCTCTCCTTCTTTCATTCTCAGGTCATCAAACTTTCCTCTTAGGCTTTCAACTTTATCTCTCAGCACATTGGTGTCTCCTCCATGTACTAGCTTGAGTTTGTCCCACATTTTCTTTGCGGAGGTGCATTATTTCACATCTTCAAATTTAGCATCAGATAGTGAAGAAGCAAGTTCTATCATCATAGAATTGTGTTCATGTTTCTCTCTCAATTGATCAACAGTTAGAGGTCCAGTAGGTGCAGCATATTAAGTATCCAAGTGTTGTGTAACATCATTTCCAATACCTAATAGATGAAGTCTTATCCTAATTTTCTATGATGCAAAGTTTTCCTTATTCAACTTAGGCACATCCCTTTTACTCATCTTCTGATCTTTAGCTTAAGTCTTTAAACTCTTCTTCCAAGCACAAAAGCTCTGATACCAATTGTTAGAATAACTAAGAGGGTGGGTAAATCAGTGGCCTAAAAATAATTCCAAAAATCCAACCAAAACTTATATCTCAAATATAATATCCTCTAGTTATCTTTCAGTCCATCAAGATGTATGCCTTAAATAGATTTATCAAATATAACCTGCTCAGTAAGATATGTTGTTTATCTTTTCTAGAATTTACCGAATAGCAGTAAATAAACTTAGTGTTAACTGACCAATCCAGTTTCAATAATGTGTAAAGAAAAATATCAAAGCAATAAACCATATACACATTTGACACATGAATTTTAATGTGGAAACCTTGTTAAGGGAAAAACCACTTGGGACCGATTTTAACCCAAAATTTTCACTCTCCTGAAGAGAACTCGGTGAAGAGCCAACCTTGTTAAAGGTTACAAACACACTGTTAAGTGCGACCTTGTTAGAGGATTCAAAACTAACAGTTTTTCTTTTGACCTAGCATTCACTATGTTGTCAACAAGAAAACCTTTTGATACTCTTGAGTATCTCAATACATTAAGGATAGCTAAATCCCACTCGGTTAAGAGATTTTCTGAATCAATGGTTAAACTGATATAGTAAATGATTTGTTCAATAATACAACTTTAACTTGTAGATTTTTAGATCTATTTTTATTCCAATAATACCTCTCTGATCAATGTTCACTTCAGTTCCTTTGTTCCCTTCTTTGTTCTGCTTGGTGAATGCTCTGTCCTCTGTTGCTCAGTTGTCTACAGAATTCCTTGGCTCTGTCCTTCAGCCTGTATGATCAGATCTACATGAAGAGTTCAATCTTCACCAAAATATATTCAACATTTGTCTCTCTGCTAATGAATTCCTTGTCTCTTTATATAGACATGATTAGCACCTAAATATTCCTTGTTTTTGTCACAGATCACTTATTGATCTGTAAAACTTGCCATGCTTGCTTTATCTCATAAATCTCTACTTTAGTTTTATTCTCTAGATCTCTCCTTGATAAATACACTTTAAATCTCTTCCATTCTTTAGTTTAACTAATCACTAAGAATAAAAAAATCAATCAGTCAAACTCTAAATATAGCTCTTGTCATCTAAGTAGTTTTTGTCGTGCTTGAATTTTAGTTCTGCTCGCTCATCAACTCCAGTTATCTCGGTAGCCACTTCAGTTATGCTCGGTAACAACACCAGTTTACTATGGTGCTCAATATACACTATGAACTTCTCAGTTACTAGTGTTCTCAGTTTACACTGTCCGTCGATGTGCACTGTCTGTCGGTGTTTACTGTCACTCGATGTATTCAACACTTTTATGTTTTACCGATAACATAAACTTTGTCTCTTCAGTTCTTCAAGGTTATGACCAATATGTATATGATTAATCATATCATATCAAGTTGACATCAATGAAAATACAATACATTAACTGATTTAATGTCTTGCATTCACTTTTGCATCTCGGTGATCATCAACTTATCATCTTTAAACATTCAATCAGTTATAGTTCATCAAGTGAGTCAAATATTGTAACTAGTGAGGTAAATGTCCAGTAAGGATTAATGAAGTTCATTTTGATACTGGTTTTTTATCCTTCTAGGGTTTCCCACTCAAACACAAGTGTTATGCGATATGCATATGTGACTCTTATGTTCTGATCGGTGGATATGTGCCTTGATGTTATTATTTTGTGTTGCCTCAGTGTGATTGTGTTAAGGCATTTAATTGTTAAATAAATTAATTTTTATAGACCATTGATCCCCCCTCCCCCTCAATGGTCTAGAGTATTCCAACAATTAGTATTAGAGCTAATGCCTTAAAAAAATTCTAATCACTTGAAGGTGCATCAAGAAAATACTATGGGAAAGAAAAACAAAAATAAAGGAAAAAGTGCCAAGGAGGGTGTTGTTAACAAAGCACCTTGTAAAAATGTTGAAGAAGTAAACAAAACATTCTTTAAAATAGAAGATGAATGTTGTATTGTGAGTAAAGAAGAGGAGTCAAAATAGTCTTTATGAGTTTAATGACATGAATAATGAAGATGATGATTAGGGAAGCTCTAAGGAAGAACTATGTCCAATAATTGATGAGATTGAAAAGATTTGATAAAGGAACAAGAAACTGGAGCTTCATCTTCAAGAAATTGTTGAAGCTAATAATGTGTTAGTACAAAATCTTGATAAATCTGAAAAAGATAATTGTATTTATGAAAGCTAAAGTTTAATAAAGGAAAATGGTTGAAGAATAAATGAGAACCCCATCAAAGGACAAGGAAGAGGGTTGTGAAAGACTAGAAGTTGAGATTGCCCTTCTAAAAATGAATTTAGAGGAAATTACTCTCAAATTTAATACTAGCCTCAAGTTTGGAAAGAGCTCACAAATTACAAGCGATATCATTGGCTAGCCAAAGATCATCTATTAATAAGATAGGATTAGGTTATGAAGAAGAAAAAAAGTCAATAGAAGAAGGAAAGCCAAGAAGCCTTGTTGATATAGGAGAATGTAGTCAAGAAAAGAAAAACCTTGTTAAACAAAAAGACAGCAAGAAGGATCAAATCCCTCAAAAACCAAGCAAATCTTTGAAAACTAAGGATACATTTAGAAGAATTTTTCTCCAAGGAAAGCACATACATCTAGGTTACAACATGTATTAAATGGATATTGTTACTCATGCGATCACTTTGGTCACAAGGTAAGAGAGTGCAAAACACAAAATAGAAACCCTTATAACATGGAGAAGTAAAAATCATAATATTGTATGGCATAGGTGCAATAACTATGAACACATGACTCAACATTGTAGATATGTTTTTGTTAAAACCTATAAAGAATATACTTGAAAAACGGAACCAAGGACAAAAAAAACCTAAATGATATGGAGAATGAAACACAACCAAGACAATGAGAAGAGTAAAAAGGATAAAATCATGATTATGCTTTGTGCACCCCATGCACAAGTGATATCTCCTAGATCTTAAGGAGAAGTAGAGTTTCAAAGGGAGTTAAACATGATAATATATTTTACCACGATGGAGAAAAGAATGAGATGAATATTGAAATTCATATTAAAGGAGTTCATATTAATGCATTGATATCAGACATAAATATATGATAAGCATTCCTTTATTATGATTACCAAGGAGTTACCGTTTGAGAGTAAATGAAAAAAGAAGAAACTTCCATACAATAAGGTAGAAAAGAGCACAAGGATAAATCTAACAAATGAGATATCTTGAAGATGTGAAGGCCCTGACAAAGACATCATAAAATGGTCCTTATTTAGAAACCATGAACATAGATTAAATGAACATGCATACGACAGTGATGAGATCATTATCTTGTGAAACTCAAAAAGATAATCCAAATTCTTTTGAAGTTATTTTAGTTCACAGTAATCTTTATGCCATTTGGGTTTTCTTTGACATTTCATTGTAGGAATACAAGCTTGAAAGAATTGAAGTACTTTAGTGGAGGTTGTACCAAATACTTACTGGTCATACTATTTTATCCCATACCTGTGATGTAATTTAAGCACATAAAAGAGCTTTCTTTCAAGGAGATGCAACATTTAAGGATTTGTTGTTGTTACAAAATAGGTATTCATTATTTAGATAGATTGTCAACAGTTCCATGGGAGTTTGTGACAGTTGCTTTCTTCATTTAACACTCGTAGTCACTGCCATCAAAGGTTATTATCATTATTTTCTTCGACATATCAACTGTTGTTTTAAAGAGAGTGGTAGCTACTGTTAAGATATTTATAGAATGTTCTTGAGGAGTTTTTTTTCATTATTTTGAGATCTCTGTTTCCTAGCTCATGAAGTACAATCATTGTGTTAAGAACAGTTATCACTATTTAAATATGGTATTTATTGTCTATGTATAATTTTTCATTGATTTCAAGGGGGTTTTCACTTTTCAAGAAAAAGGTTCCATTCATTGTTTAAGGGCATCCCAAGACAAAACCTTGAAAATGTAGCAGAGCAAGCTCAAAGAATATACATTGTTACATGAAACAGACAATTATATGAAGTGTAGATAAAGACTCTTATGAGGAAAAAGATCAAAAAATTCATGCATGAATAGAGTAAGGCATATCATGAATGAAAATCAAGACAATAACCTAGAATAGGGCAAGGTCACTGTTATAAGGGCCAAAATAGTAAAAGGATTGCAATGAATGAGTAAACCAGAAGCAAGGAGATGTCACAGTAGTGAGTAAAGTTTAAAAAAACAAAACAATGACAACAATATTGTAATAGTAATATACATGACGACAAGGGCATTCTCCATAGAAGATAGTGAAATGAAAGGTTCAAAACAATGAAGGAATATCAATGAGATTGAACAGAGAAATCATGAGGGACTCTTACAATAAGATTTTAAAAAAAAAATTATTCATTGCCTAAGGGCAATGATAATAAACAATGCAAAGAGACAATGATAAAGGGTAAAGAGAGATATGTTTTTCATTATTGTAACCCATAGCTAAAAAGTGTAATGTCAATATAATCTATTTTATTGTGGAGAATATTGATAGCATCGCATTGGGGTTACTAATTTATATGTTCTTAAGTGGAAATAAGATTATTAAATTTTTTGACAAACATTCATACTACTAGTAAATGGAACATTAGTTTATGGTGCAGGGGCACCTCATCATAGGCCAGCTGAAGACAAGATGATGTCCAGAGCCAAATATGTACTTGGAGATCCTATGGTGGTAAATTATGACATTTTGAAGCCAATTATGGCTTATGTTTTTAATAGGGTTGATGTAAAGGGTAATGGTCCTAATGGTCCTAATAGGACTTTAGGACCCAAAATGATGTAAAATGAGCTAATAGTGCCTAATGGATTGGGTAGGGGTAGTAAATACTTAAATAATGTGTTTTGGCCCCAAAAGGATCAAATATAATGGTTTTGGCATTTGGAAGTACTTAGGAGTTCATTTGAATAAGGTTTTAAATTCAAAATTTTGAATCCCAACGACTAGTTGGTTGTTGGCAGCTTATGAGGTTTTTAGTAGTTTGGGGTTGTTTAATAAAACAAACCGATATGAATCGGTTGGGGAAGTTAAATCCAAGTTATATGAAGCCTCTGAAAGGAATTTGTAAGGGAGAGGGATAGGAGAAGGACAAATTGTACGGGTTGTGATTGTGAAATCAATAAAACTTCTAGTTCTTGCACTTCCTTGCTTATTTTTGGATGATCTAGTAATTGATTTGAGTGATTATTTGATTTGGATGCATTAGATACGTAAGATTAAGTTTTTCATGAATTCCTGCATGATCTAATTGATATTACCAATCAGATTTTGCAAATTGAATTGACTGTCCTAAGGAAAGTTTTGATTTTTGTTGATTTTGAAGGGTTTTAACATGTTTGGAGTCATTCTATGAATGCAGGCTTCCGATTCTCATGTAATGAACTCGATGTAATAGTTTTACTATGTTACTAACACTTTGGATGTAGAATAAGTTGATGAAGTTGTTGTACACCATGGAAGAGAGCAAGTTAAGGGCATAAAATTGATGCCTAAGGTATAGAAATGGGAATTCTGCATTAAGGAGAGGGTAATTTTATTTGGAATAGTGAAATTCCATTTCACATACATGGTATAGAACCTTGTTTGGGTTCTGGAAGTAAGAGGAAGGGTCTGAACTAGAAGGCCCTAGTTTTTAGTGCATTTTGGAGAGGGTATGGTGGATCCAACATATGAACATCTCATAGAAGTAAATGAATGCCACAACCATTTGATTCAAGTCATAAATAAAGAATTTATAAGATTGTAGGACCAGGGATTGAGTCCTCTTAGTAGTTGTTTTTAAAATGGAGGCCTAATTAGGGCTTTGGGCTAGCAGAGACAATAATATTTGTGGTTCACTTTCCAAAACAAGCATATCTAAATCTGACATATGTTGTGGAGAAGGATAATGGGTATTTAAATCTATATTTTTTCTAGGGATTTTTTGGGAAAAGGAAAATTTACCTTGACTGTACTTGGTGTTGAGGGCTACTAGACTAGGAGGCCTAGAAGTGGAGTTGCTAAAGAGATCTTGGTGTAAGAATTTGGAAACCATTGGATCATAGTTGGTTAAGCATAGTAAGACATTCTAAACTCTTAGGGACAATGGTTGAGTGGTTGAATTTAGATTGGAAAGTTGGGAGCATTTGGGTACACTTGGACACTTGGAGTCATTGGGAAAAAATCACCGTTTGAGAAGACAAAACTTAACAAATCAGACCATCCACCATACCTATGCATCAATTGGTATCAAAGAACACTAGTAGATACTAGAAGGGATAAGAAGTCAGTAAGGAAATAGATCATGGCCCCAAAGAATCAGATGGCTAGAGAAATAGAAGAGTTGAGAGAAGCTCTTGAACAAGGGAATAGAGAGAGGAGGGAACTTGAGGCAGCAAAAGAAAGGGATGAAAGACAGATAAGAAGGGATAGATTTCAATTATTAGGAAGGATTGAAATCTTGTAGAAAGAAAAAGGAGAACCTATGAGAAAAGAGGGTCATGAAGATAAAAATGAGGGAGAAGAGGAGTACAATGAAATACAAGAACATTGAGGGAATAAAGAAGAAGATGACCTCGAGAAGAGAAGTTTTTTGAGGTTGATTAAGGCAGTACAAGGCACTGGTGGAAGAAACAATGTGGATTTTCCAATGTATCAAGTCAAGATGGAGAGTGAAGAAGTGCTTGGATGGATAGAGGCACTTGAAAACTACTTTGAATTGGAAGATGTAGATGAAGACAAGAAGGTGAAGTTGGCTAAGGCTAGACTCAGGGGAACAACCCTTACATGGTGGACAAGTATTCAAACTGAAAGGATGGATAGAGGATTGGACAAGATTACAAGATGGGAGAGGATGAAGGCTATGGTGAAAGGACAATTCTTACCAAATGATTTCAGCATTTAGACAAAAAGGATGAGACAAAATTTGAAGCAAAGAGACATGGATGTGATGAACTACACGGAATAATTTCACAAGTTGAGGATAAGGGGAGGAGTGGAAGATGAAGAAGAGAAGGTGGCCAAGTACCTCAATGGCCTTAGATTCAAAATACAATGTGAGATAGGTTTGAATATACCTAGAACCCTTGGACAATTTTTTCAACTTTCTATGAGGGCAGAGGAGAAGTTGAAGAGGAAACAAGAAACGCAAGGAAACAATAGAGGAGGAGGATCATTTAGAGGTAGAGGAGGAAGATCAAATCAGGGAACACAATCATGGGATGAAAAAGATAAGGGATCTAGTTCAGATAAAAGAGGAGGACATGGTTTAAGAGGAGGAGGAAGATATGGAGTAGGTAGAGGCACATTTACAGGTAGATGCTTCACTTGTAATGAAGTGCAACACCCATCCTTCAAGTTCCCTAAGAATGATCAGAATAGGGGTACATAAAGGAAGGTGGCATTGAAACAAGAAAAAGGTGGAGATGAGGAAGATGAACAACAAGGGGGAGAAAGAAGGACAGACTTGATTTATCCTTAAGTTGGGGAGTGTCTTATGTTGAGGAAAGAAGAACCAATGCAACAGGTACCACAAGTATCCATCTTCAAAACCAAGTGCATGAGTCATGATAAGGTTTGCGAGTTGATAATTGATTATGGTTCTTTTAATAATCTTGTTTCATATGATATGGTGCACAAGTTAGGGAAAAATTTTGTTCACCCTAATCCTTATTATGCTACTTGGATGAGTCAAGAGAAAAATATTGTGATAAGGGAAAGGACATATGTAGATTTTTCAATTGGGGCTTATCATGATCAGATTTTGTGTGATTTTATCCCTATGAAATGTGGCCATATTATTTTGGGAAGACCATGGCAATACTTGAGGAGAACAATCCATGACAGATATGCAAACACTTATATAGTGCACAAGGGTGATGAAAAGTACAAATTCATGCCTTTACTTATTGATGTCAAAGGAGAACATAATGTTATTTGTTTTGGGGATAAAATGGATGTGAGTATGCAGGTTTGGAAGGAGGTTGATACAGGTCAGAGAAAGGAGACTAAGAAATAACTAGGACTAGTTATGACAATGGGACATGATAGTCCTAAAGGACGGATTAGTTTGAGTCAAGAAAGCATCAAGATTGGTGCCATTGATTTCCCAATAAAGGTGTAGAGAAGAGTGGAGGATAAAAAATCATTGTTATATGATTGGAATGTTCTAAGGGACTTGAAGAGGACATGAAACAAGCAAAAGAAACATCAAAGACAAGACTGTCCCATTGAAGGGAATAAGTACAAGTTTTTTGGTACTAATCTTTCTTGTAAGGTGAATGCAGATGGACGAGGGGTTAGAAAGCCTTTTGGGGAGTTTTTATTACAAAATAAGTCCCATGTATAACCATTAATGAAGAAACCTTCAAGGAGGATCCATGGAGTCGAGAGCAAGCCCTTGAACTCTTGGGATAAGAGTTCTTTTCTTGTTGGGGAGTATGGTGCAGGGGCGCCTCATCATAGGTCAATTCAAGACAAGATGATGTCCAGAGCCAAAGATGTAGTTGGAGATCCTATGGTGGTCAATTATGACATTTTGAATCTAATAATGGCTTGTGTTTGTAATAGGGTTGATGTAAAGGGTAATTGTCCTAATGGTCCTAATAAGACCATAGGACCCAAAATGATGTAAAATGGGCCAATGGTGCCTAATGGATTGGGTAGGGGTATTAAAGACTTAAATAATGTGTGTTGGTCCCAAAATGATCAAATCTAATGGTTTGGGCATTTGGAAGTACTTAGGAGTTCATTGAATAAGGTTTTAAATTCAAATTTTTAAATACCAATGGCTAGTTGGTCGTTGGCGGCTTTTGAATTTTTGAGTAGTTTGGGGTTGTTTAAGAAAATAAACCAAATTGAATCAGTTCGGGGAAGTTAAAGCCAAGTTATATGAAGCCTTTGAAAGGCATTTGTAAGGGAGAGGGATAGGAGAAGGAAAAATTGTATGGACTATGATTGTGAAATCAATAAAACTTCTAGTTATTGCACTTCCTTGCTTATTTTTGGATGATATAGTAATTTATTTGAGTGATTCTTTAATTTTGGATGCATTAGATACTTAATATTAATTGTTTCATGAATTCCTGCATGATCTAACTGATATTACCAATCAATTTATGCAAATTGAATAGACTGTCCTGAGGAAAGTTTTGATTTTTGTTGGTTTTGAAGGGTTTTAACCTATTTGGAAAATAGGAGTCAATTTACAAATGTAGGCTTTTGATTCTCATAGACTGAACTCCATGTAATAGTTGTACTATGTTACTAACACTTTAGATGCAGAATAAGTTGATGAATTTGGTGTAAACCGTGGAAGAGAGCAAGTCAAGGGAATAAAATTGATGCCAAGCAAAAGGGTTGTATAAGAGTGGAAGGTAAAGATAGTACATGATGGATGCCATCTATGAATGTACCAAAATATATAAAGAATTTTTATAGGTATGAAACAGGTAAGGACACTCAAATATCAAGGTAACTCTGTTAGAAGTCACGCACAGTGGCAAGAGGATAACAACATGAAGAGATTCCCAAGTTGTTATAAGAGACAAAGAATGATTTTAAGAGACATATGAGGGATGAAAAAGACATGAATTTCAAAAATAAAAAAGTGTTCATGGAAAGAGAACATCAATTCTAATACTTTATTGATGAGCAATGATAATGATGCCTAGAAACAATGATTGTTATATGGTAAAAATTATGAAAAGAAAATGAAAAATAGTGTTTTGGTTGAGAAAATAGTGACATGGTATAAAGAACAGAGATATTACAATGGAAATATTTGGCTCAAACATAATAAAAAATAATGATCACAAAGAAATGTTTAAAAACAATGATATGATGTAAAAGAATAGGTTGAACACGTGGTGTTCATGTTTATATTAGTGTATGCATAATATTTATGTGCAGGGTTATGTTTGACAATAGAGAATATAGTCTTAGATAATGTAGATTCTTGTACAAGTTTCTTTAGACAAGGGGGGTAATTGAGAAAGTCACAATTGATGTTGTTGCAGTCACAGTTCCATTCTCAATCACTGCTAGATTCATTCACTATTGATGTTTCTATATTACTCGTCTCATAGAGTATTGCTAATCTAAAGTTATTGTTAGGTGTTGTGTTGTGTTTTTACATTTGTTGTCATTTTTTAGATTGTAGAGTGTTATATCAGTCACTTCTTTTGCCCTTTGGACATTGATGTCAAAGGGGGAGAAAGTAATCTTAGGTGTGGGTTGAATGATTGTTTGGATTGTTGAAGTAGTTTTTGGAAATGTTTAGATTGTTGAAGTAGTTTTTGCATTGGATATTCAGATCTGGGTTGGAGATACAAAACAAAATAGTGAAAGTGAGAATATGCTGACATCAATGTCAAAGGGGGAGTTTGTTGGCATTTGTTTGTCATTGATGTCAACATAGATGATGTGAAGTTGTAGATATTGCGATGTCAATATAGATGATGTGAAGTTGCAAATGTTGTGTTTGACATGTTGGCGACAAATCCACTATGCATAAAATTTGACAACACAAAGTGTATTTATGGATTCAAAGTCACAGTTTGATTTTCAAATACTTTTATAATGCAACAAAGATGGTTAGGGTATGTTGTCTTAGGGTTTGCAATATGTTTTTAAGGATCTAAAACCCTAGTGTTCTAATTGATAAACTCTTGAACCCTAAGATAAAATACAATAGATATAATGGTACTTTGAGATATTAATTATTTAGGGAGAAAGAATCTAAACTAGCAACAAATAAAAGGCAGATTAGAAAGTCTTTGTGTGTGATGACTCTAAAGATGGCATCCTGATAGACATAGATTTTTGTACAAGGAAGATAACTTGTTTTCAGTGATTATAACTTTCTTAAATAAGTTATAATAGTGCTCTATATTATAAGTGTTCTTAAGGCTACATTTACAAAAAAGTGTGATTGGTATTTGTCATATCTCTAGATAAGTTTTTGTTACAGATTACATAGGTTAATCTGTAAAGTTATTATTGTGGATTTATGTCAGATTACAAGGTGTTTGTTTTTATCTATACATATTGTGTAAAGATGAAATAAGGTGATAAGTGATTTGTATAGAAAATAGAGAGACCTTCTGGATTGTAATTTTATTTCTTCTAAGATTGTTATAAAAGGAGGTTTATGACTCTTTAGTAAGAAGGTATTATTATTGCAAGTGACACATGTATTTTATTACCAGTGAGGCATAGATTGTAACTATTGAGGTTTATGGCTAGTGAAGCTTAATAAAGTTCAATTTTATAGTGGTTTTTACCCCTTTAGGGTTTTCCACTCAAACACATGTTATGTGATATGCATATGTGACTCTTGGGTATTTATTGTTTGGTATATACATTAATGCTATTATTTTTTGTTTTATGGTTATATATATATATATATATA
>MU228166.1:219029-237122 GCA_018584345.1 Thuja plicata | reverse complement strand
GAAGATCTCAGAACTAGTGATTATCTATTGTGATAACACCAGTGCAATAAACATTTCCAAGAATCCAATCATGCATTCCAAGACTAAACACATTGCAATCAAGTATCATTATTTAAGAGAACAAGTTGAAGAAAAAGAGGGGATACTTGAGTATGTGCAATCAAGAGAACAATTAGCTGATATCTTCACCAAGCCACTGCCCAAGGATACGTTTGAGTACTTGAGAAAGAGACTAGGGGTCAAACCCTTGTCTACCAGTTAGTAAAAGACTGAAGGCTGCATTAGCCTATATATTATAAGAATATCATTCATGTTGATGCAAGCAAAAAGATGAACTTCAAAGCTACATCTATATACAGAAAGCTATATATCAGAACCAAGCACTAGAGCATATTGTTGTATTGTTGATGGATAAGGGAAATTCAAAGAATATATTATGGATAGAAAGAAAAAATCACTTGACATTAATGTCATATATCTATAAGATATTGTTTGGCATTGTTGTCAAAGGGAGAGAAATTTTCCATATTATCACAGTCTTCAGAAAAAAAAGAAAGATTATCCATTATCAAATTACTCCAACAGGGAGAGATTATATCCATAGGGAGAGTTGATGACAAGAGATAGAGACATCAAAGAAGTAGAACAGTCAAAAGAGAGAAATTGACACAAGAAGAAAACACAACACATCAAAAATAGAAAGCAAGAGAACTGCAAGAATAAAATCTAAGCTAACACAGAGCTTATCAGCGGTCAGACATTTTTATCGGTTATCAAAAAAAACTATTTGGTAGTTTGATGAATCTCAACAATTGTATTTCATATTGTATTAGAAATAGTATAGTGTGATAATATAAGTTTGTTGCCATCAATGCCAAAGGGAGAGATTGATGACACGTAACTGATTGAATGTTTGATAATGTTAAGTTGAAGATAATGCAAGGCATAAAATTAGTTAAAGGTTTGTATTGTCATTGATGTCAACTTGATATCATCTGTACGGTCATGCACAAAATGCCAAAGACTTTAGAGAATCAATGGAACAAAGGTTATGCTTTCAGAAATGCATAAAAGTTAAGTATTCACTAAGTGATAGATAACACCGATGGAGTGCACACCATCGGTAAAAGAAAAGAACCAAAGTCACAGTGATACCTGACGAGCAGAAGACAGTGTTGCCCGTTGAAGCAAAATCATAGGATGCCCGACGAGCTAAAAATAGAGTTGCCCGACGCATAAAAATCTAATGTTGCCCGACAGACAGAGATCCCAAAGCTGACTAGAGTCACATTGACGAAATTGGCAGTTGTCACCGATGACTAACTTTAGAATTGACTAACAGAACAGAGAGTTCAGAAAATGATAAAATATCTAGTTGGCAAGAGCTAAAGATAGACTTAACTGGTTGTTTTCATTATTTTATTCGACCAGAGTTAAGTGATTGATTTAAAGAATATTTGTATAGTTGGCAGGAAGATAACTATGAGATAAATCAATAGTTAAGCTTTAAATCAGATTGGTTGTATTATTTTTCACGCCAAGAATCAAGAATCAAGAAATGGTGAATATCATGTCTATATAAGAGACAATATTAATACATTTCTGTATCACATGAGAGGGGATGAATAGAAAGAGGATGTTGAAGAGAAACTGATGAAGGATAACTTCATACAGTCCTGATCAATCAAGATGAAGGAGAGTTAAATAATTCTGCAGACACCGATGAATAGTGAAGCACATCATCACAAAGAAGAAAGTGTGGAGCACAAAGAATTGAATTGATACATTGATCAGAGAGGTAATGCACTTAAATAGATTTGAAAAAATGCAAATCAAGTTGCATTAAAAATAGGTCATTGTGTTTCAGTTTAACCATTGAAGCATCAAGTCTCTTAACAGAGTAGGAATTAACAGTCTTCTATATATTGAGGTACATCCCAAGGAGTGCCAAAAAGGTTGATTCATGAAAGTAGCATTGGACTTTCCAGATACCTACTGACAGTCTAAGAAGAAGGCTGATTCAAGGATGGTAGCAAGATTTGCCTAAAGCCTATTGACAGTCTACAAAGAAGGCTGATTCACGGATGGTAGCAAATAGATGCCCGATACTAAGTGAAAACCTCTATGGATAAAATCATCTAACAAGGTCAAACCTAACAGTGTGTTTGTAACCTTTAACAAGGTTGGCTCCTAACAGGGCTCACTTCAGAAGAGTGAAAATTTGGGGTACTGGTCCCGGTGGTTTTTTCCCTTAAAAGGGTTTCCATGTTAAAATCCATGTGTTATGTGTGTATGGTTTATTACTTTACTGTTTTACATTTCACGTATGCATTTCTGGATTTATCGGTATACTCTGTATATTTAATGAGTGTTGGTAAATAGTTTTTACTGCTTATCGGTAATCAAGGAGAATAAGGTCAAAAAAGGAAAACCGACAGATAGTTAAATCATTATTAGTATTTCATGGCATGCATCTTTTAGGGACTTAATAATCTAAGATTTATTGATTGGTGGTTAAGTTTAAGGATAATTTTTAAAGCCACTAATTCACCCCCCCCTCTTAGTTATTACTAACAGAATCACCTAGCATAACATAATTTTCTAGCTTGTTGGACTCTCTCTCTCTCTCTCTCTCTCTCTCTCTCTCTCTCTCTCTCTCTCTCCATAAGCATGGGCTTTTCTCATACTCATGCTAAAGTGGGGGCTAAATATACTGTCCTAAAAAGTAATCACTTAATTTGAGCTCATTTTGGGACCATTTTGAGCCTACTTTAGTGTGTCTCTTATGGTAGGACCTCACATTGAAATTAAATGCATATTTAATTCAAATATAGGTCCTCCTTTTATCTTGAGGTTGGCTCTAACTTCTATGCATGATTTCCAATTTTTGACCAAACCACATAATTCATTTCCCACCTATGACCTATGCATTAATTTGTTGGAAAATTGTAGCTTTCACCACCCCTTTTTGGCACACTCCCCTAAGTCCCTAGAAAAAATGAATTTGCATGGACAAGGTCAGTCAAATCAGCCTTGTCTTGGAAAAGACTATCCATGTTTTTCTTATCCTAGACTACATCGTCCAGGTCAGCCTTGTCATGTGGTTTTGTGCTTTGGTTGGCTTTGGACCCGATGCAGGGTTTTTTCTCCTAGATCTCTAATTGAGATCGGCTTGCAAAATATGAACCCTGAAATGTGTATAAAAGGAGACCTCTTCCTCTCATTTTAACATCACACACACATGAAGTCTATCATACATTCATTATGCATTCAAGAGATCCAAGTATAAGTTAGAATCCATTGAAGACATCCATAATCCATTATCAAGCATTCAAGTGTAAGGAAGCCATCAAGAGTCTTTAAGCATTCAATTCTTTATTTCCATCATGCATTCAAGGCATTTCCTTCAATAGATCTATCTTTTTACCTTGTTGGAGGAAAAGAAAAGGAGTTTGACATCAAGTAAGGAGATGTACATTCATCCATCAAGTCTTCTTCTTCTCTATTCCAACATTGTGGCGAACTACAACATTTGTTACATGAGGTTTGGTCTTACATTATTTCCTTTTTGTTTTTGTGTTGATTCTAAGATATTGCATCAACATTCTTGATCACATACTTAGAGACAATTACACCTACATGGTATGATATATTTCATTGTTTAGATCTAATATCTTCTACATGACAACATTCTTTCAATTACATTTATTTCATTTCAAGGTTGATTCCTAAACAAGGGTTTAATTAAGGCAAACCCTTCCCTTCAACCTTCTTCCCCTTATTTTCTATATGCAGGAGAAGGTAACAAAGTTTTGGATCTAGATTTGGGAGCCTTGGATATAGTTATAGAACCTCCAAAATTTTCATTAGATTTGGAGTTAAAAGGATAAAGTCAAAATTTTGGAACATCATCCTAGACTAGATCGTCCTGGTTGACCTCATCCTATAGGATTGAGATTTTCATTGAAAGTAGTTACGGGTATTAGAAGCCCAGATCTAGAGTTTTACTCGGTTCTAACATCTATGCGATGATCAAAATCAGACTTGAAGGTTCATTTGCCTCTTCTCTCTTCAAGGTGAGTTCATTCTTACTATTTCTTCCCTTGCACTTACTTTTGCATATCAGATCCACACTTATCTTATCATTCTTCATATTATTGTTATGCCCAAAGAAGATTAGGACAACTGAGAGGGGGGGTGAATCAGTTGTACTCACAATTATTAACTTTAATACAATTTAAAAACTTACATATCTGAAAGATAAATTATAATGCGAGATCCACAGTACACAACTCACAACACCAGATTTCTTCACGAGGAAAATTGATTAAGGGAAAATACCAGTGGGAGTCAAACCCACAATATATATGTACTCTGCTAAAAGTGTTTCTTGGTTAAGAGAAAATAAGAGCAAAGGAATGCACTTGCATCCACAGGCCCACTTCCTAGAACACACTGCTCACAATACAATGATCTAGCCTTCAGTCAGGTTCACCGATCAGTCACTAATAACATTTACAAAGGATGGACAAACTGTTTGATACAAATGAACTGACTTACAACATCTCCTATGCCAATATAGCTCCAATGAAGTATACTTTTTGCCTCAATTGCATAATACATACATCTCCCTCTACCCTTTCTACCACACACTTTGCAATCACAAATCATTGCCCATTTATACATATTATGATGAATAATAAACAAAAAGGTTAGCTAAGACCAATACAAACAAATGATATGAATAATAAGCTCAAACAACAATGCGATCCAAATCAAGTCATCTAGGACTTAGATAGGACCCAAAATATCATCCACGAATTGAAACATGTTACTTTGCCAAGTCGGCTAAGAACTAAATGAAGAAATTCCAACATGCTAGAAAATAACCAAATGCAATCACCATGAACCATCAAAATGGCCATAACACGATCCAAGAAATCTAACAAGAAACATGAATAACCTCTCCAACCTCCATAACATCTCAAACTTGAAATCTAAATTCATCTCTATATTGTGCATCATGAACACTAAACACTGAACTTTGTCATGCCAAAAATATAGCTTGTCAAACTCTGAATCATGAGAAACACTAGTTGAGGAAACACCATTAATTCCTAAAGAATCCACCAACTTCACATTCTCTAAATCAACCAAACTGATCCATACTGAAGAAAAAACTCAACCTCTGAAAGATCTTGAGCAATAGGAACACTGAAATACTAGCACCTGATAAATCAATCATATTTCACTACAACTATCATGTGAATCTTTGTAAGTTGACCAGAATCAACTACAGACATATCTGAACCATCACTTATGATCAAAACATAATATCTACAAAATATCACCTGAGCAACTAAAATCATCTCTACTAAACAAAACACACTGTCTGCAACAACAATAGTATGTTGAAATCAATGAAAAAATATTAATGTCAATACTCATAGCTCTAATAAACAACCTCTGACATGATCAATAATCTCCCCCTTTGGCATTGATGGCAACATATAAAGTTAAAAACTCACCAATTCACAAAGACACTAAGAGATAATATATTCATCTGATCACTCTAAATACCCAGTTTCAAAACTCTCAACACAATCTATTTTTCACACAATCTTCCCCCCTTTGACATCAATGGAAAATGAAAAAATACATCAAAAGAAATGAACTCGCCTCAAAAGGATGGTGAAACTTTATAGTAGCGATCCATAAGATCCTTAAGATTGCTCCCCCTAAGGATTAGTCCCCAACTCATCAATATAGAGAATTATATTTTGATAATGTTCTAGATAGGTGCCATCCTTAGCACCATTATATTTGATCAGGAGGGGCTATCACCCAAATATTATCCCTGAGATAATCAAATGTATCCTTTGACAAAGGATTTGTAAAGATATCAATAATTTGTTCCTTAGTAGATACATACTCCAATCTTACTTCCTTTTCACTAACTTTATCCCTCAAGAAATGATACTTGATAGAAATATGCTTTGTCTTTGAATTTTACACAGGGTTCTTTGAAATATTTATAGCACTTGAGTTATCATAGTAAATAAAAATAGGTTCATCAATGTTTATCATTAAATCTTTCAACATTTTCTTCATCCAAATAACTTGAGTGCAATTAATATCAACAACAACATACTCAACCTCAGTAGTAGATTGTGAAATACAATCCCGCTTCTTACTTTTCCAAGAGACTAGTCTCTTACCCAAGAACACACCACCACTTGTACTTTTCCTATCATCAACACTTCCCACCCAATCTACATTTGTATATGAAAAAAGAGTAAAACCATTGTCCTTACTAGACCACAAGCCATAGTCAACTATTCCCTTCAAGTATCTGAATATTCTTTTAACAACAACAACATGTGATTCCTTCAGTTCTTCTTGAAATCTTGCCACAATACAAACAATGTTCATTATATCAGGTCTAGTCCAAGTTAAGTATAAAAATCCACTGATCATAGATCTATATCTTATTTTATTTGCACAAGGGGATTCATCATCTTTAGTCAATTTACAACCATTAACCATAGGGGTTCCAACTGGTTTTGAATCTTCCATACCAAACCTTTTCAACAACTCTCTGACATACTTGGACTGTGTAATGAAAATTCCTTTATCCAACTGTGTAACTTGCAATCTAAGAAATAATTTTATTTCACCTATCATAGACATCTCAAATTCTTTTTGCATTTCATCAGCAAATCCTTTACTCGATTCATCTTCAACACCAAATATTATATCATCACAAAAAACTTTAGCAATCAAGATACTATCATTAACTACTTTGAAGTACAAATTAATGACATGTGTACCTTTACTGAATCCAATATTTGTCAAGTACCTATCCAATATAGAATACCAAGATCTCGAGGCTTGCATCAATCCATACAATTCTTTCTACAATTTACAAACTACATCTCCATCATCGGTTAGTGGAAATCTATCAAGGTGTTCAATGTAAACATCTTCCTCTAACTCATTATTCAAGAATGCAGACTTGACATCCATCTGATAAACTTTGAAATTACTGTAAGTTACATATGAAAGAAGTAATCTAACAACTTCAATTATAGCTATAGGGGAAAAGGTCTCTTGAAAATCAATACCTCCCATATGTGAATACCCTTTTCATACCAGTATAGCTTTTTTCTGAACCAATTTCCCATCTTCATTCAACTTGTTTATGAATACCCACTTAGTTTCAATCACATTCTTGTTCATAGGTCTGGAAACAAGAGTACAAGTCTTGTTCTTCTCAATTTGACCCATCTTTTATCTCATTGAAAATATCATCATTACAAGCTTCTTTTACATCTTTAGGCTCACATTTAGATAGAAAACATGTTTCATCTCTAGACATTCTTCCTCCAGTTTAAACACCTCTATTCTTGTCACCAATAATAGTATTTTTAGAATGATTAATCCTTACATATCATGGAGTATTTGAAATATAATTTTTAGTAGACCCTTTGGTTTCAATATACTCCTTATTAGCCATAGGTTCAACCTGTTCATTCGATTCATTATGATCCTAATCCTGATTTTAAACTTCCATAATCTGATTGTTCTCTTCAGCTACATCATACCTACAATTTCTTTTTGATCTCTGCACATTCTCATCTACTCTAAAATTTTCACATTCAACAATATTCTTCATTCTATAGTGATAACATTTATCTACTTTTCTCTTTGTGGAGTATCCAAGAAAAATTCCTTCATCACTTCTAGGATCAAATTTTCCATATCCTCATCTCTCTTAATATAATATTTGCTACCCAATATTCTAAAGTATTTCACTGTAGGAGCATGACCATACAAAATTTCATAAGAAGTCTTACCGGTTCCTTTCTTTATCTACACTCAGTTCAAATTATAAACTACAGTGCTCACAGATTCTCTCTTGTAGATATGCAGACCATTTCCTTCAATCATCATATTCATAGATGTGTCGAGGATAGTTATGCTTCTTCACTCTGCAACACCATTTTGATGCGGGTCCGCGGAGCATAATTCTTCCTCTTTATCCTATGTTCTTCACAAAAAGAATAAAATTCAGTGGATGTGAATTCTCCTCCTCCATCCAATCTTAGGCACTTCAATCTCTGTCTAGACTCTGTCTCATCCATCATCTTGAATATCTAAAATTTATGAAAGGCTTCTGATTTTTCTCTCAAAAATGTAACCCACATCATTCTTTAATAATCACCAATGAATAACATGAAGTATATATCACCATAATAGATTCTTGTCTTAGTAGGACCACACAAATATGTATGTAACAAATCTAGAAATCCATTTGAAGTGTAGGTCTTACTCGTAAAAGTAGATCTAGTTAACTTTCCCAATTAACATTCCTTGCACATATTGTTAGGCTTCATCAACTTAGGAAAATCTCTTACGAAATTAGTAGTGCTAACCTTCACCATACTATCAAAGTTTATATGAAAAAATATTCTATGCCACAACCAACTATCATCTACTTTAGCAATTAAAAAAAATTTCTCAACAATTTTTAAATTAAATAGATTGCCTGTAGTCTGTGTACTTGATGAAATAATTTTTCCTATGCTTCCAATGATTTTGCATACTCCTTCCATGAACTCCAATTTTTAACCCTTATCCATTAGCTATCCAAAACTCAACAAGTTATGTCCTAATCCTCCAACATACAAGACATCATCAATATTGTTCTTACCATCAAGAGTAATAGATCCTTTCTCTTTTATCAAGCAAGGAATGTTGTTACCGAACCTAAAAACACCACCATCATAGTCTTCTATTTTCAAACACTTATTTTTATCACCACTCACATGATGTGAACGTCCAATATCAATGACCCATTCATCTCTTTTAACAACATGTGAAACCAATGCTTTCTCTTCCTTAGGATTATCTTCTTTAATAGAAATAAACACAATTTATTCCTCGCCAAAAACACACTCATCACCAATCACATCTTCTTCAACAACATAAATTTTTTTATGAACCTTAGGATGATACTTCTTAGATATGACCCTAATGTCCTTAGAATCTTTATTCGTACATCTAGATGCAATATGACCAATTTTGTTACAAGAAAAACATTTCAAAGGTAATTTTCCTTCATACTTACCAAAGCCCTTAGGAATTCATCTTGCAATCAAGGCTTCAAGTTCATCGATCTTCCTTTTTTCTTCCATGATCTCTTCCCATTTCTTAGCATAATAGTTGAACTTTTTAGTCTTATAAGAACTCTGTCCCTGATCATGCTTAGTCACACTAGCTTTGAATGAAGTTTCAACCTTTGGAAGTTCCTTCGCAAGAGCGGTCATCTCATAAGAACATAGTCTACCCATCAGGGATTCTCTTGTAATGTCTTTCACAGTCATAACTTCTTTAATATATGCAACTATCTCATTGTAACATGCAGACAATTATCTCATAATTTGTATATGACTTCATAATATTCCAAGGTACCACCAACACATCTTATTGAACTAACCAAATTAGTTAACCTCTGAATATAAGATGAGATAATTTCAATTTCACTCACCTTCATATCCTCATACCTTTCTTTCAATTCCTACAACTTAGCTTGCTTTACATACTTGTCACCTTCATAAATAGTT
The DNA here is from genome assembly GCA_018584345.1 of Thuja plicata. Taxonomy (NCBI): domain Eukaryota; kingdom Viridiplantae; phylum Streptophyta; class Pinopsida; order Cupressales; family Cupressaceae; genus Thuja; species Thuja plicata. The sequence continues at coordinate 227,496 of MU228166.1, read as the reverse complement.
TACAGTCTATTTCATACCTCACGCACTATTCTCAATCCATAGATGTGAGTATACGTTGTATCTGACAATGCATTGATCAAATATTTCCTTGATAACATATTTTCCTTGAATTTCTTCTTTTCATCAAGAGTAACTTGAATTATATTATTAGGAATATTATAAGGCTTCTCTATAATCTCCCAGTACTCATATCCCATGCATATCAGATAAGTAGTAATCCGACCCTTCTATACCAGGTAGTTAGATCCATCAAACTTAGGGATTTCTTTCATTATGCTTTCCATGTCAGATCTTCTTCAAGCAATTAAGCTCCTCCAAAGGACTTATCTCTAATACCAATTGTTAGGCCCAAAGAAGACAAGCACAATTGAGAGGGGTGGGGGGTGAATGAGTTGTACTCATAGTTATTAAATTTAATACAATTAAACAACTTACAGATCTAAAAGATAAAAAATAATGCAAGATCTACAATACACAACTCACAACACTAGATTTGTTCATGAGGAAACCCGGTTAAGGGAAAACTCTGGCAGGAGTTAAACCCATAAGATAGATGTACTCTTCTAAAACTACTTCCTAGAATACACTAAGAGAAAATAAGAACAAAGGAATACACTTTCATCCACAAGCCTACTTCCTAGAGCACATTTCTCACAATACAACGATCTATTCTAGAGTCGGGTTCACCAATCAATCACTAATAACAGTTACAAATGATGGACAAATTGTCCAATACAAATGAACTAACTTACAAGATATCCTATGCCAATACAGTTCCAATGAAGTACAATTATTGCCTTAGTTGCAGAATACATACATCTCTCTACTCTTTCTACCACACACTTCGCAATCACAAATGATTGCCCATTTATACATATTATAATGAATAACCACCAACATGGTCAACTAGGACTAATACAAATAAATGATATGAATAATAAGCTCAAGAAAAAATGCAATCCAAATAAAGTCTGCCAAGACTTAAATAGGACCCAAAACATCATCCATGAATTGCAACACATTGTATGTGTTGGAAACCTACTTGTTGGGAGCATGCTCAAACATGCAAACGTTAGAGATATAAATCAATACAACATACTAACATGTCTAAGAACACACTCCTAAAATAAATACTTCCATCACAACCTCCAATGAGCTGAACAAGGGCACCCAATGCCTTGTTGATTTTCTCTTAGAGAAGTATGTGGGTGTGCTCTCCCAACACAATATTAAAATCCCACTTGAAAAACATGAAAAGGATGAGCTAATAACTCAAGAACAAGTATAAGGAACTTGTCTCAAGCTTTCACCATTGATGAAGATGCAAACACTAATGCTAAGATGATATGCAAGATCTAAGCTAAGAAATTAGATTCATTCCATTAAACCTAAGATGTAATATCTAGATTCTCAAAATGAACTTAAAAGCATGAAACATGAATATGAACTAAGAATTCTACAGCTAAACTAGCATGATAGAAATGCATAAAATGGAGATGATTTTCTCTTGACAATGACCTCTATTTATAGATTTTTGGAAGGAAGGAGAGGGCTTGGATGAGGTGGAGTGCATGTGGCATCCACATAGGTGCCACATGAGGAACACATAAGCCATGCAAGAGGCCAAGTTTTCTCACACATATGTGAGCAACTTGTGATGTGATGGGTTAAGGTGTACATAAAATACACATGTGAAGGATCTTGTAAGAGGTGTAAGAGTTTTTGTCCAATAAAACACTTTTAGAAAGTGTAAGAAAGTGTCATCAAGGTTGTAAGAAACCTTGTTGGCACCAAATTAGGATTATTTTGAAAAGTCAATTTTTGGAAATTTGCTCACACGTGTGAGCAAATAATTAGGACTAATATGTGTAGGAATCAAAAAATTAGCCTAATTAACCTTAGTTAATTAGTGAGTACAGGTCTATTTGGTGAGAGTGATGTGAGGTAGGGTAGGATCTAGGTTCAAATTAGTTTAATCCAAATTAGATTTAGTTTAATTGTGGTTTAGTAGAATTAAGTCATGTGGAGGAATAAATAAATTATAAATTTATTTAAAAAGGATAAACAAGGAAAATGTATATAAATAAGATTTAATGCATTAAAAGGGGGGAATAATATTTAAATTAAGATTTAAATACTATGAATAATGAATCATATTTAATAAAAAATAAATTAAATAGATATAAGAATATAAAAAATATAATTAATTAAAATTAACTATAATGTTATGGGAATATTAATTAAATTAATATAAGGACGTTTTTAAACGTCTCCATTTTGCCCCTCTTTGATGTGGCATCAAAAGTGGCGTCGCGTTAAAGAAAAGAAAATAAGATGCCCCATAAAGGTCAGGAAAACCTAAGGCGGCGAGGGTGGAGTGTGCCCCTAGAGAAAATAATAGGAAAAGATAAAAAAATTTAATTAAATTTTCTCGAAAAAGGCAGGAAGAGGAGGAAAGAAAACCAATTGCATGGCGTGTCCAAAAGAAAAGGAAGATAAATGGGAAACAGAGTAGAAAATGGGGAGGATGGAAGAAACGGGTCCCAAGGGGCTATAAATAGCCCACCGGGGCCCAAAGAGATGTCATTTTCATTCATAGAGAGCAAAAAGACAGAAGAAGAGAGAAGAGACAACGATGACCTGAGAGTGTGCACAGCCTGGGGAGTGAGTAAGGACACACTGACGACCCACAGACGCAGGACCACTGGTGAGTAGTCGAAGACCTCTCAATCCTTGATGCATTTAATATTTTAAGTTGCATTTAGTGCGCTTGAAAAGTGTGTCAAATTGGCCCGTAGCGGAGACGACGGTCGCCTGACTGCCATTTGTGTAGACGATAATTGATAGACCGCCGTCTTCGCAGACGGCTGATCGACGATCGTCAGTTGCATTTAGTGCGCTCAAAAAGTATGTAAAATTGGCCCGTAGTGGAGACGACGGTTGCTTGACTGCCATTTGCATAGACGACGATCGACAGACCGCCATCTTCGCAGACGACTGATCAACGATCATCGTCTGCGCAGATGGAGATCGCTCGATCACCATCTGCAAGGGCAGGGGGAGACAAAAAGGAGAGCGGAGACGGTGAAGCAGGTTTGTCATCTGCATGGAAAAGAGGTGGCGACGTAAATCGTCATCTCCACAGATCGACGTTTGCGAAGAATCGTTGTCTGCACGGGTAAACTGACGTATCCGCTGATTGACTCAGGAATAGAAGAAAAAGGGAGAGAAGAGATCCAGGGGGCATTTTTTGATGCCCCAGATCAAGTCAGAGGCATTTTTTGATGCCCTTGATCAAGAAAGAGTGCTATCTGAGATCTGACATGGGTATTGGGTGGATGTAGGAGGATACGATTACCTTCCAGGTGAGAGTGCTATCCAGCGATGATGGTGCTGGAGTAGGAGCTGACGGTAGAGGAGTGGGGTTTAGTTACCTTGTGCGGGTTAGAGCATGTGCACCTTTGGCCCCATTTGAGAGTGCATAATGCACTGATGTCGACATTGATTGAGAGGTGGCATAGTACCACCTCAAGCTTTCAATTCCCCACAAGGGAAGCTAATACTACTCTACACAATGTGTGGAGGATTTATAGAGTGTCGATTTAGGGGCTGATACCTGAGTACTACATCGAGAGGTCAGAGCCATACACAGAGATGGCCTTTGGGAGGAGGTATAAAGATATTCCGACGACACCATAGTGGATGTCATGGGAGGGGACTATGGCGGCATGACCACGGTTGCGACGGGTGGCACTGTATTTGGCAGGTTTGGTAGGGGTGGATGATGTCAGATCATGCAGGGAAGGGATTCCCTATTGGTTGGGCATGGGTATTGAGTATCATGGTAGAGGATGGACAAAAGTACTACTGGGTGTACACTATATTGGGTCAATTATATTATGATCTACACATGTGCGCCTACCGTAAGGGTAGGGCATTAGGACCAAGATGTACTTTTTTATTAGTATGGGCATGGGAGCATATAGTTGTCATACGCCCGATTCACACACATGAGACCAGGCAGGCTTGTGAGCCATTTGCATGTAGATACAGGCCATCGATTAGCTACGAGTCTACAGACTCAGTTGGATACTGGTAGAGGAGATTAGATGAGATGAGGGTTTTAGTGGGCACCCTATGCAGGGTGTGAGACATGGGGCCATCAGGTCCCACAACAGGATGAAGATGCATATATAGAGGGCGATCACTATGATTCTTATTATCTGAGATTTGTGTAGGATGATTGTTGGTTGATAGGACATACGTCTTATATGATAGACATGTACATGTTGTCCAAGGTATGAAGATAGATGGGACAGGTGTAGGAGGCCGTGCCAAATGGATTCCCTCATCCTTTGGTGACTCGGGAGGTAAGAAGCATCTAGGAGCTTGGGGTTGACATACAGGGAGCTCAAGGATCATGGATGGGTATGGAGGGAGTGTCATGGATCAGAGCGTGAGAGTCACTACATGATGTTGGAGTCGTCCCAGTATATGCATAGTGGTGGATGACTCACATGCCAATTAGAATGACAGTTCCTGGGGTAGTACAAGAAAATGAGCAGCCTGGGCAGGGAGAGGACGAAGGAGGATAGGATGGTGATGATGATGATGAGGAAGGAGGAGATGGAGGAGGGGCTGGGGATAGGAGAGTTCAGCCAAGAGTAGAGGCTTAGAGGCGATGGGGACAGGTAGAGATACCTATGGGGAGGAAGCCACCAGTGGTCCCAGACATACCGAGATATGTACAGGGACAGGGGCCATAAGGGCCACCAAGATAGGGATAGGGGCCACAGGGGCTACAGGCAGGGCATGTAGCCCAGCAGGTTCACAATACTATAGTAGCAGAGCGAGACAGTCCACTGATAGAGCTACAGAGGGTACAGGGTTTATTGACTATATCTCAGGCGACTGAGAGTAGCTCCCAGACAGAGATTTTGAGACTACCGGGACTACTAGCCACCTCTCAAGCGACGACGAGTAGCCTACAGATAGAGCTAGCTGAGTACAGGGGGCTTTAGTATTAGAGAGAGCTCCAAGGACAAGGCACAAAGGGTATTAGACCTGCTATAGGCCCAGGTTGACAGTGTAGATTTTGGGATGGGAGATAGGAGGAAGGTGCGGGAGAGGATCTGGCAGCCATGTCAGCAGAGATAGCGGTTTTAACAGCGTAGTGAGATGTTGTGCGGATACAGGAAGAGGGCTACAGGGCAGAGAAAGATATAGCTCACCAGGTAGGCACAAATGCAGGTTTGGAACAGGTGCTAGCAGATGCATTTGCAACACAGAGGGATGCCAAAAGGAGAGGACGGGAGGCCGTGTATTACATGACCTTATATCACAGAGTTGTGTTGGAGGCAGAGAGGGATCCATTGTACTCAGAGAGGTCTACATCCCAGAGTACAGATCGGGATTCCCAGGGATCAGTGGGGTTGCCACCCCATTCTAGCAGGGGTGCGGGGCCATCACAACCATCGTGATGATTTTTTTAGACTATTTTTGATACACCTTTTGTATGACATTATGAGACACTGACATATGATGGAATTGCTATATATACATGGATTTTTATGATGATGATCTATTTTGTGTTATGACATGATTTTATGTGATATTTATCCAGCATGGATATGACGTGTTATGATTATATATATATATATATATATATATATATATATATGATGTTTATGACTGACATGCAGGATGAGATGAATTGATATGATTATGATGACTGATTTGTGATGCAGGGATGAGATGTATAATTAATGTTATATATGAAATGCTTATAGATGGATGTACATTATGTGTAATGATGCAATGTGATGATACATATGAATAATGTGTAAATGTGTAATGAATGGACTAAAATGAATGGTCTTAATGGATTAATAATGCAACTATAATGATTAATTGAATGGATAGTTAATGAATGGAACTATAATCATGGATGTAATGTAACTATAGTGATTAATGAGTAATGAATGGAGTAACAATGCAACTATAATGATTAATGATTAATGAAGTGATTAACAAATTAATGTAATGAGTGAATGCAACAACTAGATGAGTGTAATGCAAAATGGGATATACGAGGACACTATTTTTGTGTGTATCAAATAGGTCTAATAGAATAACTTAGGTAGCTGGATAGGGGAAATAAACAGAAACCTTGCCAAGAGAAAAATGCAAAGTGTAATATGACTTAGCTAAAATGCAATCCTAACTACATGATGATAGTGGGATTTATACCGTGTTAATGTTGGAGAGCACACCCTAGTTTGATTTTGCAAAAGGAGTTATGCACCATGTGCTAGAAAACACAAGTGACATGGTTCCTTTGCGTGGACTAGACTCTTAGACAAATAGGTTGCTAGAAACAAGAGTGCAAGATATCAGGTATGATGAGACCTATGAAATGTTACTCATGAGGAGACACAATACATCCATATCTTCTTAAGGATTCGAGATGCATGAACCCTGCCCCCAGTGAGGCATACATAGTCATAACTGAACATCAAACATAAATGCACTAAAAATCTATGACAAGCAGATCATACAAAAAATGACATGTATTCCAACATGTACTCACCATAACGAACCAAGATATGAAAGATCGAGGCTGTCACGAGAAGGACACATTGAAACACAAGATTAAAAAAAAAAAAAAAAGCATCATGACCAAGTGGTCATTCAATCCAAAAGATCTTGCCATGAATAAATTTGATGTGAGAATTGATAGAATAGCCGCCACCAGAAGGATGCATCCTGATGGGTAAAATATTGATTAATAGAAATGGGAATTCGCTGGCAATTGCTTATGAATAGAATGAAACTAGGAAAGTCAATTTGTTTGCTGATTTGGTGGAAATGTTTGCAGTCACTATGTCTAGAATAAAGCTCAGTGTTGATGGGGTAAGCTCAGTCGGGCAGGAATGTGATTTTATTGTGAAAGTGGAATGTGATCAGGGGACTACCTGCACAAATATGGGTAGTGAAGTTATTATGGAAGGTGATGGAGGTTGTATGAAAGATGGTGGAAACAAATGGTGGATCTGACTACACATGGCGCTTGAAATAGGTTTTCACCATGGCACTTATCCATTGCGCCACTAAAGTGGTTTTCACAGATTGATGAATTTATTTCTCTTTTTCTTTTTTCTTTTTTGATACTTTTGTGCAAGCTTTTATATTTTTTATGCTTTTTTGAATTTTTTTATTTTTATTTTTATTTTGATTTTGTTTTCTTTTTGAATGTTTTTAGATTTTGATAGTTTCTATTGTACAATAGACTGTTGAAGGATCAAGCATAGAAGCACTTGAGATATACAATATTTATAGGATCAGGGATCAAATCTCCCTCTCATGAAGAAATATGATAAGAGTCAGACCCATACTTTGCTATGATGATGAAGGGCCCCAACCAATTAGGTTCAAACTTTGCTTTCTTGTCACAGTTCTGGAGGTTCTTCATATTGTGATGTAGGACAAGATCACCAACCTCAAATTAACGAGGTTTGATCCTTTTGTTGAACTGGAGGTGGAGGTGATTTTGATACACATGGAGGTGGTTTAGGGCATTAAGATGTCTGTCATCAAGGATTTTAAACTCTTGCAAGAAAGCAACTCGGTATTCTTCTTCGAACAATAGATTCTTGAGAGAAATTCTGAGGGAAGGGAGCTCAATTTTGATGGGTAGAATAGCCTCGATGTTGTAAATGAGGGAAAAGGGTGTGGCTTCAGTGGGAGTTTGAATGGAGGTGTGGTAGGCCCAAAGGGTGGGATTGAGGTGAAGGTGACAATTGTGGCCAGTTTCATCGACTGTTTTCTTGAGGATTTTGAGGATGGTTTTATTTGTAGCCTTTGCTTGACCGTTGCCTTGTAGAAAGTACTTGGAATAGGTATGGTGGGTAATGCTAAATTTCCTACACATCTCTGTGACATCCTTGTTTTTGAAAGGTCCTCCATTGTTAGTAATGATGTCCCGAGGAATGCCACAACGACAGATAAGATAGTTCAAAATGAACTTTGAGATTTGTTTTCCAGTGGTGTAGGTGAGAGGAACAACTTTGACCCACTTGGTAAAGTACTTAGTGGTGGCAAGGATGTATTTATGTCCATCAGAAGAATTAGGAAAAATCTGGCCAACGAGGTCGAGACCCCAGTGGGAAAAAGGCCAAGGGGTGATGGTGGGCTGGAGGGATTGCATTGGGATGGAGCGTGTATCAAATCATCATGTTGCTGACTAGGAACACATTTATTCACATAGCTATAAGCATATGTTCCATAGTAGGCTAGTAAATATCCAATGCGTAATAACTTCTTAGCCAAAGTGAGTCCACTAGAGTGGGCCCCACAAATTCCTTGATGTACTTCTTCCAAGGATATTTGTGCTTCATCAGAATTCAGACACCTTAGTGTTAGTAATAACTGAGAGGGGGGGGGGGTGAATGAGTGGCCTAAAAAATTT
>MU228166.1:198551-214199 GCA_018584345.1 Thuja plicata | reverse complement strand
TCATCATTCTAGAGTAATCATCAACAAAGAGAATAAAATATCTATCTCCATAATAGCTCTTTGTCCTCATAGGTCTACATAAATTAGTATGGACTAATTCTAGAATATCATCAGATGTATGGGTTTTGCTTTCAAAACTAGACTTTGTCATTTTACCTTTTTGACAATTTTTGCACATGATGTTGTCTGGCTTTGTCATCTTTGGTAAGCCTCTTACACTTATTTTCCTTCTTATTTTTATCATGTTGTCAAAATTCACATGACATAATCTTTTGTACCACAACCATATGTCTTCATTTCTAGTCATCAAGCAAGTGGGGTTAGTATCATTCAGATAGAATAAGTTACCTTTGGTCTGTTCACCGGTACCAATCAGTTTTCCTGATTCATTGAAGATCTTTGCCTTCTTGTTCTCAAATGCTACTCTGTGACCTGAATTATTCAGCTGAGAAACACTCAACAAATTATAATTCAATCCTTTTACCCAATAAGCATTTTCACATTTGATCAGGTTATTCAACATTATTGTTCCTTTACCTTTAATTTGACAAGGTGTATCATTTCCCATTCTTATTGTACCACCATTATAGTATTAAAATCTTCTTTGTTACCAGTCATATGGTGAGTGCAACCACTATCTATAATCTAGATATCATTCTTACTAATCTTAGATATGATTGTAGTTTCTTCATACCTTTCATCTTCATCTGAATCATCCTTCACAGCTACAAACACTATCTCAATGTCATCATCTGGTTCAGTGTCAGTAGCTTCATCTTTGCAAGAAGCTAGGTAGCTAGCCTTCTTACCTTTATCCTTGTAATCTCAGGTATCCTTTCTTTCTGATCGTTGGTAACCTCTGTAATATTTGTTATCACCTGTGTCAGATTTATTCTCAAAATATCTGTCATCACTTTTGTCATCTTTTCTTCTGTTAGGACATCTTACAACAAAGTGTCCAATCTATTTACAATTAAAGCATACAAGTGGTAACTTGCCTTTGTATTTACTTTTATCTCTTAGCATTCTTCTTGCCATGAGTGCTTCTATTTCATCTAGATCTTCTTCTTCACTTTCACTTTCACTGTCTCTTCTAGATGAGTGTCTCTGACTAGATTTTCTTATTCTCATAGAAGCCTTAAATGCAGACTCTAAACTTGGTAAGACACTATTGTCAAAGTTAAGGCTTATTCTCATAGAAGCCTTAAATGTAGAAAGCCTTAGAGGAATGTTTGATGATCTCAAAATGAAAGAAGGTGAAAACATCACACAGTACATCACAAGAATAAAATAAGTAGTCAATGCTATACGAGGTGTTGGAGGTACACTTGAAGAGGAGACAGTGGTAAGTAAAATTTTAAGAACCTTATTGCCTGTATATGCTATAACTTTGACAATAGTGTCTTACCAAACAAGATGAATAACAAACAAGATTCTTGCCCCCGATCCTTTTTGAGTAAAGGATCCATCAAAATAAAGTTTCCATGTGGTACTCCAGGCAAGATTAAGGACTAATTCATTTGGAAAATCTATGATCAGTGGACGTTTACCATCAACAGGTGCTTCAGCTAATTGATCTGCAATAACTTGTCCTTTTATAGCTTTTTGATCCACATAAACAATGTCAAATTCACTAAGGATAATAACGCATTTCCCTGTATGACCAGTAAGAGCAGCACGTGACATGAGATATTTGAGTGGAGCAATTTTGGCAACAAGGTGAATCTTATGATTGAGAATATAATGGCGTAGTTTCTATGTGTAGAAGACAACAACCAAACATGCTTTCTCAATGAGGGAATAATTCAATTCATAACCAATAAGAGTCATGCTGAGATAATAAATTGCTCGCTCTTTTCCAGTATCATCCAATTGTGCCAAAAGGGCTCCCAACGCAACGTCTGTAGCTGATATGTACAAAATCAGAGGGAGGCCAACAACAGGTGGCACTAGCATGGGTGGATTAGCCAGATATCCTTTAAGTTTTTCAAATTCATTTTGACATAAGCAATCCCATTGGAATTTGATATTCTTGCGCAAGAGATGAGAAAATGGATGCACCTTATCTGCCAGCTGTGACATGAATCTCTTGATGGACTGTAGTTTTCCTTGTAAGCTACACAATTGTTTCAATGTTTTGGGTGGTGACATCTCTAGGATGGCTTTTACTTTCTTTGGATCCACTTCTATCCTACACCGTGACACAATGTATCCCAGGAGCTTTCCAGATTGTACCCCAAAAACACATTTCTTACGATTTAGCCGAAGCTTATACTTTTCCAATCACTCAAAAATGGCAGTGAGGATAGGAATGTGTGATTCTTGAGTCTTGGACTTACCCAAAAGATCATCCACATAGTCTTCCATGATGACATGCAGGAGATCCTGGAAGATGGTTGTCATTGCTCTTCGATATGTGGCGCCAACATTCTTAAGGCAAAAGGGCATCACCTGATAACAGTTTGTACCCCAAGCTATCATGAATGCAGTTTTGTGTTGATCTTCAGGCACTATCCTAATCTAATTGTAACCAGAGAAGCCATCCATGAGGGACAACATATCATGTCCAGCAATCAAATCCACTATAATGTCAATATTAGGAAGTGGAAAGTCATCCTTAGGACATGCAAGGTTTAGGTCTCTGAAGTCAGTGCAAATGCAAATTCCCATAGCATGCTTGCCTACTGGTACAATATTGGAGACCCATTCGGGATAGTCTATAGGTTAGATTACTTCAGCGTCTAGCATCTTCTGAAGCTCTACTTTGACTACTAGTGCTACTTGCGGATGCATCTTGCGTAGTTTTTGTTTAACAGGTTTCACATTGGGATCCACAACAAGATGATGCATGAAAATAATTATATCTAGACCGGGCATGTCCTTCTAGGTCTAGGAAAAGTTGATTTTATGTTTATGAAGGAATGCGGTCATGTCTTTCTTTTCTTGATCACTGAGAGAAACTGCAATGTAAGTGATGTGTGGATCTGCTTCTGTGCCCAGATTGATTGGGATAGTGTCTTCAATAATCATAGAAGATATCTCTAGTTCTTTTGATATGAATGGTAAGTCAGCTTCTCCCTCCTCTAGCACCTCAGAAAGGTTTTCACTAGAGGATGCGTCCTTTATTTTATCTTTTTCTTCATCCGAAGGTGCCTGCGAGAGGTTTTCACTAGGGGATGCTTTTGTATTTTTATTTTTTTTTATTTTCATTTTTATTGTTATTTTTACGACTAAGAGAATTGACCTGGCTACCGAAGTAGGCTTTTTCACTGTAGTGGATCTGATGTTCGTACTCTCGGAGATTCTTAAGTCCAAAGAGAGCAAAAAATGCCACATCTGAATCACAAATGTCCAAAGATGGTGGTGAATCTTGCTGATCCCAGTCAATTAGTTCAGGGTTTGTGAGGGGAAGGTGAGGGGCTGAAAGGTCAGCTTGGGTGACAACAAAGACATGGGTAAGGTCGTCAAGGTCATCTTCAACATATTGGAAAGGGATTTCAAAAAACTCTTCTTCAGTGTCTGAATCTTAGGTGACTAAATAATAGTCCTTGGCGAAATTAGTATTAGTTTATATGGAACCCAATCCATGTCCTCAAGGATAAGGATTTTATATGACAATATTCTTGTTACTAGTTTCATTAGCGCCAAGTCCAGTACCATGATATTCCATGCTTTCAACAATGGGAGTAGCCTTGACATACTTTCCATTAGGGAATGTCACAAGTTTCTCTTCTTCATCGCTGTAGAGCCAATCAAGGACATTGTATTCCATGTGCTCATCTGATAAGGACCCCCAATGTTCTAAAGTGGGTGTTTTTCAATGCATGAGCTCTTTGTCTTTAGAGGGAGGTAATGGTGACGGTCTCCCATAGGACTTCGGGGGCAAAGGGAGCTGTTCGATGCATGGAGCACTTTCAAATTTATATTCTCCCACGCCTTGATCTGTAAAGGTGGTCTTTGTTTCAGATTCAGAGACTTTGTCTTCAGTAACCTTTTCCTTTCCTTTGGATTGTTCAGGTTGCGTCTCTGATGTCTTTTCTGGAGCTAAGGAAGTTCCTGGAATAGATGTTTCTTTGTTGAAATGTTGACCAAACTAATTCAATGGACACTAATTGGATTGTTTTCCTTCCAGTCTCTTACAGTATTGAAAGGGCTCAAGATCTCCAGGAATTATCATTTCTCTACCATGATGTGGGAACTTGAGGCATTGATGATAAGTAGAGGGTACACCTTTGATAGCATGTATCCAGGGTCATCCCAGCAAGATGTTGTATGGTAGATCCAGATCCAACACGTGGAAAACAATTTCAATTAAGGTCGGGCCCACTTGTAAAGGTAGTGTGATTAATCCTTTGCTTTATCATTCTCTGTAATCATAGGCCTTTATTTTGCTTCGCTTGTCTACATCTAGAAGGTCCTCAGAATGACCGATGTTACGAATCATTTTCAATGTGAACAAATTTAGGCCAGATCCACCATCTATAAGGACTCGTTTGATTTTAGTGGATTGGATTTTGGCTTCGATATGGAGGGATTTATTATGATGAAGGTTAGGACCACATAAGTCTTTGTCAGTGAAAACAAGATGCTCTTGTGCAGCTAAGTTCATGATCATGGCTTGGAATTGAGCAGCGTTGATATTCTCAGGAACACGGGATTCATTTAGAGCATCTTAAAGGATTTATTTGTAAATTGGTGAGGTACCTAGGATTTATAGAATGGATATTTGTGCAAGCGTATTTCCTAATTGGGCCAATAGGTCATAGCATGAGGTAAGCCGAGTAGTGGTAGATGGTGGAGCTGGTAGATTTGCAGATGTAGAAGGTTTATCAGCAGCTTGGATAGTGACTCTGGGTCTACGTGTGGTAGCATTACAATCAACAGCTTTGAGAGTTACAGTGTTGACATGCATTTTTGATTCTTCAATGCATCCACAAAGAGCATCAAACCCAAAGATATCATTTTCTTCTAGACTCCCACATGTTCCATCATGACTTTTGATAGTATTGGTAGAGTAATCATATGGGATTGAGTTCGATGCATTATTTTGATTGTGCGGTGGAAAGGACTGATTGTAGACTTTAAGTTTTGCATTTGATGAGGATGCATTCTGGCATTCAACTTCAATTTTTCCATCTTCAATGAGATCTTGCACAAAGTGTCTAAGCTTCATGCATTTCTTGGTATCATGTCCTTTGATGTGATGATAATCACAATAATCATTATCTCTATACCAAACGGGTTGGGTTGATTTTCATCGAAAGGCCATGTGTTTGGATAGATTATCATTCCTTGATCCACAAGTTGTTTAAAGATCACATCTAGAGGTTCTGCTAATGCTTTGAATTGTTGTCATTGCTGATTGTTGTTATTATCATTGTCATCATCGTCGTTGTTGTTACGAGGGAACAAATATGATTGGTTGCGCAGTTGTTGCTGATTTTTATTTTGATTGTTATTTTGATACTGATTCTGATTTTGATTGTTCTGATTCCTATTTTGATTGTTGTTGCGATTCTGATTGTTATTGCGATTATTTTGATTATTATTATTGGATGCTTGAACAGTTTGAACATGCTTGGCATTAGTCACTCCATCATTGACAAATTATTTGTTTTTACTCCAGAATTTTGGTTTATCATTATTAGGAGTATAATGTTTGATGCTACCTCTTTGCAAAAGGTCATCTTCAATGTCTTTCCCCTTCTTGACAAGGGATTCAAAGGTGTTAGGTGAAGCCATTTTCATTTGGAAAGACATCTCGGAGATCAAATTATTTGTGAAGATGTCAATTAAGTGACTATCTGGTATTTTCCATGGCATGCGATTTGCAATATGTCTCCATCATTGTAAGAAACTAGCAAAGGTTTCTCCATTCTTTTGTTTAGTATTACACAAATCGCTGATTGTTGCTTGATAGTCAATGTTATACGAATATTGTCCAACAAACTTCTTTGCAAGATCAGAGAAAGTAGAGATTGATCCATAAGGAAGGGCCATGAACCATTCAAAAGTTGTGCCTCTAGGACTCCTAGTGAAGAGTATTTTTAGGTAATTTTTTTTATAAGCAACTTCTTGACATGCGATGTAAAATTCTTTGAGATGTTGTAGAGGACATGTTTCATCTTTGTATTTCTCAAATTTAGGCATCTCAAAGTTTGGGGGGAATGGTTGCATTGTGATGGACTTGTCAAATGGATAGGGACAAATCTCTTCAAAAGAAAATTCCTTTTTGCCCCCATTTTGTAAACCATGCACAAGGATTTTGAGTTCATTAACTTGTTGGGCTAAATCTGGAGCATTATGCGAAGTAAATGGTGGCACAAAAGCTCCCCCTCCTCCAAATTGTGTAGCTGAAAACCCCGTGGAGGTCATACCAACTGTAGGAGGGGGTATATATTGATAAGCTCTAGATGTGTTGGTCGTAGATGTCTTCATGCCCGTTGTTTGAAACATATATGATGTAGGCAAAGGCATGGAAATGTGCCCTATGTTGTTGACATTAGCGCTTGCTCCTTGAGTAGTATTCGTCATTGCATGAGTGCTATTGTGTGCAGTAATGTTTGGAAAAATGCTTAGGATCTGTTGGATTTGTTCTTGTGTCAATTGGACTAGTGATGTAGTTGTTGATACAGGTTTTGATGTAGGTATTGACATGGAAGGTTCACTAACAACTCCTTTATCGGTATCATGTGATGATGTAGCATTTGAATTGGAAGCCATGGCTACGGTAGCAGTAGTTGCGGCTTTGGTGATATTTCGAGCAAGGAGCGATTCATCAAAGTTGGCGAGCACTGTAATGCCATTTTGAATGAGATTCAAGAAGATTTCAGTGCTATTTTGACTAATGGATTTTTCAACCATTTCTAAGTTATATGGATCGCTAAGGAAATCATTCACTTGGGTAGGTATTTCTTCTTGTTCCACTAACTCAGTTTCTTCAGGAACTTCCTCAGCTAATACTGCAGTGCCTTGAAAGAATTGATGGGAAAAAGGATTCTCCTCGTAGGTAGTGTTGTTGAGTGTTGCACGCCTCATGTTTCTAGCTTGGGATTGAGTGACTACCATACAATGACAGACTTAAAAGAATGGAAGACAAGAAGATGTAAGATGGAGAGATGCAAGGGAATGGAGCAAAGATCAGATTCTTGATTTGATTTGATTTGATTTGATTGATTGATGATTGATTTTGATTTAAAGGTTTTTAGAACAAAACCTAGGCATAACAAGACCTTGTGATGACTCAAATACAAAAGGATTAAGTGATTACTTCCTACTTGAAGATAGACTTGTGATCTCAAGCAAAATGGGATATCACTAATGGATTTAAATTACTTGAGACGGACTGATGGTCTACAAGAAATGTTGTATTTGTTTGAAGATGAAGGTCTGTAACACTTTGATTAAGGTCTTTCAACCTAAAAGGGATTGATTTGACTTGAAGTAAAGAGGTTTGATCTAATGCTCCAAAAGGAAGAATGATGACTAAAGAATTGAAGAGTTGATTTTATAAACAAGAGGCTTTTTTAATCGTATTGCTCAAGGGTGACAAAAGCACGGTTGATAGGATACTTGGCCATGAAATTGCAAATTTTGTTGTTGTACATGATCTTGTCAATTTTCTTGCAGTATTCGATTTCTTGCTTAATGGACTGGGAAATGTGTTAATATTCTTTGGATTTGTGAGTAGTCTCTTTCTGTTCTCGATAAACTAGAGGTGTTGGAAGCTTAACCTTCTTGTGTTTCTTGGAACCGGTCATGTCATGGAATGAAAAATCTGATTTTGACTGAGCAAATGAATGTTTCAGGATGAATGGTTTCAATATCCCACAGAGGACCAAATTTCAAAGATTTTGACAGATTTTGAAGCTCACTATTTTCAAGCGGAGACGACACTCTCAGACGCAACCGATGATATGTGTAGATGGTGATCTGCGTAGACTTAAACTCCAGAGTAGAGATGACAGTCTGTAATTATGACAGTATTATGATGTTTTGGACCAATTTTTTTATTTCAGTTTGATCTTTAGTGAATTTTTTCAATGGAAAGAACCAATTTCAGCATAATCAAACCAGAAAATAACCAGCATGTGTCTTGAAAACAATCCAACAAGGGACAAATCAACCTTGAGGGATGCAAGAAAGTGTGACTTTGGGGAATTTTGGTATTGCGTTTGTGTATGTTCAAGTGACTCTTTCAAGCCACTATTGTTTTCACGTGGTTTAACACAACGAAGACAGTACAAATAGTAGCTACCTTAAGGACTTGGCTTAGCATGAAATATTATAGGCCTATTTCTTGGTAGTCCTTTGGCTCACACATCAGTGTCACCTCCGAAAGGGTGCCTATTTTTTTGCCTTTTTCCAGGTATTGTTGCTGTGTTACGAAGATCTCTTTTGCAACACAATACCCTGGGACACGTATGATGGGAATCTTGGGGGGAGAATATTCCCTCCTCTTACACTATAATAAATCACCATTCAGAGGTGAATCAGGTAGCTTCTATGCCTAGAGTGCTTAGTAAGGTTTTTCGTTCGATTGTATCCTTTATGTCTGCGCAAGCACGATTCAGGCGTATAACCCCATAGAGCGTCTTGACCAAAGTGGTCACGTAAATATGATTGAGACTGCGAGGCCACACTTATGTTAGACAAGAGCTGAGTATAAGCTCAAATTCCAACCGACTCTCGAGGCTTTAACCCCAAGGAGTAAATTTGATTAACATGAGTTGGAGTGGTGTGGCTTACACCTCGTTCTCACATGAGTCGTTCTTGGGAGATTTTTTTCCTCGACCGGTAGACCCAACTAAAAGATTAACTTGAAAACATGGATTGGCGACAAAAGGGGTCTAGATTTCAGATTTTCCCTCAAGGGGAAAAGAGAATACTCTCCTACCCAGTGTCATTTTCTCCCAAACACGCCAAGCACTTGTTCTTTCCAAAAAGACTTATTTGTTTAACACAAAATAAACATGTCTAGGTTTTTTATCTTCCAAAAAAGGAAGAGAGCATACTCCCCTAATGTTTATTTTGAATCACAAAAATAAACTCTCCTAATTAAATCTAGGTGCCTAAATAAAAGATTATGTTCAAAAACATGATCATTTGGTTGAATTCTTTCAAGGCAACTTGCAAAACAAATGTGAGTAGTTTGATGTTTATGTCTTCAGAAACGGTGCTACAAAATCTTGAAAAAGATTAGTAACCCTGAAATCTGCTAAACAATACTGAATTAGAGCAAATATGCGCAGATGACAGAGTCAAAGCGCAGATGACGATCTGCGCAGATGGTAAAGTCAGAGCTCAGATGACAATCTGAGAAAGAAAAGAAACTGATACCCGTCAGAAGATCCAAAAATTCATAGACGTCACTTTTAGTGCGTAGACGACAATCTACAGAGATGGTAGATAACCTGCGTAGACGGCCAAACATAGATAGTCAGTTGAAAAAAAGACTTAGTAAACAAAATTATTTAGTTTTTACTAATTTGGAGAGCATTTAACTCTTAAAAATTGACTCCCTGTTAGAAACCCGAGAGTTAAAAACTTCAAAAGTTAGTAGAAAACATTTTAAAATAGGTTTTAACTAAGTCTGTATTTGGACATGCGGAGATGACTGTTTGCCGGCGGATCTGCGCAGACGGTGATATGTGCAGACGACAGTCTGGAAATGCAGATGACCGAATTAGAGCAGAGATGACTCTGCGTATTTGTTTTTCCAGAATTACAATAAAAATGTGAAATTTGTTAGGAAATGGAAAATTAAGGGACGTGGGTCCCACCGGGCGTGCCAAAATGTATGTGCTGGAAACCTACCTGTTGGGAGCATGCTCAGACATGCAAATGTTAGAGATATAAATCAATACAACATACTAACATGTCTAAGAACATACTCCTAAAACAAATAGTTCCATCACAACCTCTGATGAGCGAAATAAGGGCACCCAATGCCTTGTTGATTTTCTCTTAGAGGAGTATGTGCGTGTGCTCTCCCAACACAATATTAAAATCCTACTTGAAATGCATGAAAATGATGAGCTAATAACTCAAGAACAAGTATAAGGAACTTGTCTCAAGCTTTCACCATTGATGAAGATGCAAACACTAATGCTAAGATGATATTCAAGATCTAAGCTAAGAAATTAGATTCATTTCATTAAACCTAAGATGTAATATCTAGATTCTCAAAATGAACTTAAAAGCATGAAACATGAATATGAACTAAGAATTCTAAAGCTAAACTAACATGATAACAATGCATAAAATGGAGATGATTTGCTCTTGGCAATGACCTCTATTTATAGATTTTGGGGAGGAAGGAGAGGGCTTGGATGAGGTGGAGCACATGTGACATCCACATAGGTGCCACATGAGGGACACATAAGCCATGCAAGAGGCCAAGTTTTCTCACACATGTGTGAGCAACTTGTGATGTGATGGGTCAATATGTACTTAAAGTACACATGTGAAGGATCTTGTAAGAGGTGTAAGAGTTTTTGTCTAATAAAACACTTTTAGAAAGTGTAAGAAAGTGTCATCAAGGTTGTAAGAAACCTTGTTGGCACCAAATTAGGATTATTTTGAAAAGTCAATTTTTGGAAATTTGCTCACACATGTGCGAGCAAATAATTAGGACTAATATGTGTAGGAATCAAGAAATTAGCCTAATTAACCTTAGTTAATTAGTGAGTAGGTCTATTTGGTGAGAGTGATGTGAGGTAGGGTAGGATCTAGGTTCAAATTAGTTTAATCCAAATTAGATTTAGATTAATTATGGTTTAGTAGAATTAAGTCATGTGGAGGAATAAATAAATTATAATTTATTTAAAAGGGTTAAATGAGGGAAATGTATATAAATAAGATTTAATACATTAAAAGGGGGAACAATATTTAAATTAAGATTTAAATACTATGATTAATGAATCATATTTAATTAAATAAATTAATTAAATGGATAGAAGAATATAACAAATATAATTAATTAAAATTAATTATAATGTTATGGGAATATTAATTAAATTAATATAAGGACATTTTTAGATGTCTACACACATTACTTCACCAAGTCGACTAAGACCTAAATGAAGAAACATCAACACGCTAGTAAATCACCAAATGTGATCACCATGAACCATCAACACGACCATAACACAATCCAAGAACACCAGCAAGAAGCATGAGTAACCTCTCCAACTTCCATAACATCTCAAACTCAAAATCCAAACTCATCTTTGTATTGTTCATCATGTACACTAAACACTAAACTCTATCACACCAAAAAAGATAGCTTATCTGAATCATGAACAACACTAGTTGAGGAAATAAATTAAGTGCTAAAGAATCCACCAACTTTGCGTTCACTGAATCATCCAAACCGATCCATACCGAAGTGAAAACTCAACCTCTTAAATATCTTGAACAATAGGAACACTGAAATACTAACACCTGCTAAATCAGTTATATCTCACTCCAACTATCATGCAAAGCTCTGTAAGTTGACTAGAATCAACTATAGACATATCTGAACGAGCACTTATGATCGTAGAACAAGATCTACAACATATCACCTGAAGAGCTGAAATTATCTCTACTGTACAAAACACGTTGTCTGCAACAACAAAAGTATGTTGACATCAATGAAAAAACATTAATGTCAGCACACATAGACAAGGTCTAATAAACAATCTCTGACATGCTCAACAATATTCCAACAATTATATTACATAATCACACACTATATATTGGGAATACAACTAAATCCCCCTTCTACCTGGATCTTGCATTATTTCCCCTTCATCCTTTTTGGGTCATGCTAATGAGATTCATTGAAGGGTGGATTTATATTCCCAATGTATTTTATAATTTGGTGATTGATCTTCATCCTAGCATTTCTCACCATTTTATATTGTACAAAAACAACATCTCCTTCATCTCTTCAAGGTACACTTATCTTTATTGCACATTTATATTTGCATTTCCTCTTTAGCATTTGTAGATTAAATATTTCAATTTTTCATCCTTCTCAATTTCCGAGCGACAAAAAGAATAGAAGCCCCTAATAACCTAATCTGGAATTGGCATCATTCTATCCTTTCTTGTGGTGTTGATCCAATTTGACTTGAGTTGGAATTTTTTTCTAATGTACCTTGTGAAATTAGGGAGAGCTTAGATCCTGTTAGGCGATCCCCATTTTCCATTGTACATTTTGGTGAACGTGTTGCTTGTTACATTCTTTTAATTTTTTTAGTTAGATCTCCTTTCCATATATTTTGATATCAAGATCTATTTTGTCAATTTATGCATTTAGATATCTAATTTTTCATTAGATCTACTTTAATTTCATGCTTAATGTGTGGCTTAGATTTACTTTATAATTTACATAGTTTCACTTAAGTATTAGATCACCTTTGTGCATTGCATTAGATCTATCTTCTTTTCATTTTGTGCATGAGTTTTATTAAATTGAGTCCTACCTATAACATTCTCGTTAGGATAAGTTGTAGACTTATGGGTTCCTTTGATCCCGAGTCATCTTTCCTTCCTAGGAATTCTGAGGAGACCAACATGCATAATAATGATCTTCCTCCACCTCTTGAAAACAACTCTCCCAATTCTTCCCATGATGAGGATGAGAGCCTAAGTGTTACACCTAGTCAAATCCAAAAGCTTTCTCATGACTTTGATAAATTTGAACAATGGTTAGATCAAGAGAATACCAACCTTGAGGCTATTTCTATAGGTTGTGGTTTGAAATAGCTAATTCATAATGATGAACATGGAATTGATTTATTATGTTCTCTTTCTCAAATTTTTCATAACAATGTCATTTCACTTCAAGGTTGTGCTCAAGAACTTGGTTACACTCAACCTCTCATTAGTGTTGAGCCTTCTAATCCAATTCCTACCTTAATACCTAGTGTTTCTACTTATACCACACCTATCATAACCACTTCCTTTCAACCTTCTAATCATATACATGTTCCCATTCCTAATATTAGTGTGCCTTCCTCTAGTATGCCATGTGTTTCTTTACCCTCAGCCATGCCCACTTACAATAGTGTGACTTTTTCTTATTCCAATGTTCCTTTAATTTCACATAATGCTCCTAATGTTTCCCACATATCTTCTTCTATTCTTTCCACTAAATCTACAATCAATAGTCTTGCTCAATTTGTGTCATCTTTACAACAAAAAATTGCTTCCATGAATCAATCCAAGTTTAACATACCTACTTGTGATATTTCTAGTCCCTTATCCTTGAATATAACCTGTGTTGTCATTCTTCAATATATGCAGATTCCTCTTTTAGACACCTACAATGATAAAGGAGATCCCTTAACCCATGTTAAGACCTTTCAAACTTTGTGTAGTGACTTTTCTCATGATCAAAGGTTCATTGCTAAGATATTTGTTAGAACCTTTCGAGATATGGAATTGCAATGGAATTTCTCCTTGCCTCCTTATTCCATTGATTCCTTTCAAAAACTTGCCAATTTCTTCATTCAACAATTCCAAAACAATATTGGTCCTAAGATATCCTTGACTGATTTGATGCATTCTAAACATGGTCCTAAAGAAAAGGTTACTAATTTCACTGATAGATTTAAACATTTGCATGCTCAAATATATTGTTAGATACCTAATATTAATGTGAAACCTATGTTTATTTATAATTTACAAAAATATATTAGGGACAAGAATTTTTGTTTTCTAAACTCTCTTCTTTTTCTCAATTATATGCATTGCTTCATAATTATCAGCTTCAAGTGAGTCAATTTGAGAGCACCAATCCAATGGATTTGGTTGATAATGGTGATGTTGCACCACAATCCTTTCAAAAGTTTCAAAAAGCAAAGGGCTTCATCAAAATAAAATCTTCATCTAATCATGTTGATGAGCAAGTGGCAACAACATCCAAAGGTATGGCTCCTTTTTCATCTTTAAACTTGCTCATACTTTTACTTATCTTAATTAATATTTGCATAATGTGATGATGAAGTGTCTTAATGATAATATGTAAATGCTTCCTCCCACTAACCCAATTGATCCTAACAGACCTCAATCCAAATAGTTCAAACCCAAAGGTTTCTATCAATATCACCGTCAATCTGGTCATGATACTGAAAAATGTTTCCATTTGAAATCTGTCATCCAAGACCTTATTGATTCCAATGTTATATCTATTGAAGGTGTGAATGATCAAGGAAAAAAATCCATAGCACCTACCAATCAATAATTTTAAATTTATACTGATCCTTTACCCTCTCATTCCACCCATACCATTGAGTCTACCAAGATTTTTCCTTCCTCCTCCCATGTTGTTTCATATTATAATGAATCTATTGAAGCCAAAAATGTGGTTAATCTTATTGATCAAACTAAATCCAAACCAAAACCTGATATTCCCATTACCTTTGATCCTATTGAAACTATTAAGGCTTATGATGGTCCTCTTTACATTGTTGCAAAGGTTAATGGCCTTCTTTCCCATGGTGTCCTTATAGATCCCACTTGTATGGTGAATGTTATAATTGAAGAACATCTTTACACAAGACAAATGCAACATAATTTTTTTGAATAATTTGATGTGACAATTCAAACTTTTAATAGTTTCACTTATCCTACCCATGGATCTATCACCTTTCCCATAGAATTTGGTGGTAAAACTTTAGATGTTACCTCTGTTGTCATTCCAACTTCCAATCAATTTCAAGTCTGACTTGGTCTTCCTTGGCTCACCTCCATGAAATTTGTAGCCTCTCCTATCCATAAGTGTTTTAAATTTCCCAACAATGGAGAAATCATCAATGTTAATCATAGTCTTTTCCAGCCTTTAGTCCCTCGAGAGCTCATTGACCTTGACTTGATTCGGCCTTCTATACATCAACCCACTCACTCTCATAAAGGTAATCTTTTTTGATCCTATCAGAAGTACAAAATCCAAAATATTTGTGAACTTAGCAATCCTAAGGGTATTCCATCTCCTTTCCCTAGACCCAGACTTCTTCCTACAAAACCTCTTTATGCTTTTGTTCCACCTCATAAAACTTACAAACCTTCTACCCACCCTATCTCTCAACCTAGCGAGGTTCCTTCAGTTCTTCCCCCTAAGGAAGAAAATGATCTAATATTGATTGATCCCAAACCAAATCAAATCTCCAGCAAGACAAAACATAATAATTGTGTCTGTGGTCAATGTCACGCTAGAGCCCATGAGCGTTCTTCCAAAATCATTTCCTCCCCTAAAACACATACTGATTATTTGATTCTAGTTGACCAACCTATGCATAGCCCAAGGGAGGAAGTCGATTTGAAAAAGATGGAACTGAAAAAATATGATAATTTTATTCGTATCTTGGATTCTATTATGATTAATTTGGATGATGAAGATACTCTAGATGGTGATGATTTTGATGCAATTGAAATGATATTCATTCCAGTGAATCTGATGACATGTATGAGCTTGTTGATGTTAATCATGATTTGCCACCTATGTTTCCACAACATTATCTCAAGTAGTCCAAGTGACGAACAAAGTGACTCATCTTTACAACATGGTCTTGTTTGGAATTGTATATTGTTCCATCTACCATGCTTGATGTTGCTACTCTTGCATGTTTCCCACCTTCCCTAAACACTACAGACTGA